>JANAVB010033417.1:7189575-7274288 GCA_029216955.1 Iris pallida
ATATATTATTATTATATAAATATAAATTATATAATATAGATATATATATATATATATATATATATAATATATATATAGATATAATATATATACAAAATAATGTATACATATACATAATAGTTATATATTAATAATAATAGATATACACATATATATATATATATTTCCTTGTGTATATATAGATATCTTATTATTATATATATTATATGTATATGTATACATTATTTTGTATATATATATATCTCTATATTATATATATATATATATATAATATATATATATATATATATATATATATATATAGATATATATATAATATATATATATATATCGTATATAATATATATATATATATATATATATATATATATATATATATATAATATATTATTATGTAAGTATTTTCTTATATGTATGTATATATACATATTTTGTATATATATATATATATAATATAGTTGAGCATTTTCCTATATATATAAATATCCCTATATTTATATATATATATATTATTTCCTATATGTATTTTACTTAGCTTAGTGTAAATTATTTATATAAAATAATGTACATACTTTTATAGTTACTATGTAAAACTTTACCTTATTAAAATATTAATATTTATTTTGCATTTCTGCCACTTAGTATTTTCTGTATATTTTAAATTACTGCAACCATTTGGTGTCCAAGCCTAGCATGGGTATTTGGGCTCAAATGTGTTTTCACACATTCAAGACCTGTACAAGTCATATTGGACTTGATTCATGGCCTTGGGTCCTGTATTTGAACTTTGGTTCAAATTATATACATGGACAAAATACGCAGATAATTAATTATTGTGTGCATTGCTATTTTTGATTTTCTAAAAATACTTAAAGTATTGTTAAAATTATGGAAAAATAGTTTTTAGATAATATGTTAAGTTAGCTAATTTAGTATAATTTTTGTAGTATTTAATTTACTGTTTTGCCCCTAGTTTGGCATATGAAACCAAAACTCATTTTCTGTATACTTAGGAAAACTGATTTTTATAAAATATTTGTACTGGTTAATAAATTCCAGAAAAATTATAATAAATTTCTATAGTTAGCAAGGATCGTTTTGGTACTTTGTTTTATGCAAAACTAGGCTTTTTGTCTATCTCTAAAATTGTTAGAACATAATGATCTTTTGATTTATTTATTGATTAATTACGACTTGTAGTTTTTTGTGTTATTTGGAGTTTTAGTCGTGTTGAACCCCATCCCTCACTAGTGTAAAGACCCTAGAAAGTTAGTTAACATAGTGTGTCACCCCACATTGGTCTCCTATGCCAAGTCATCATTTTGGCTAGGTGCCCAATCACAAGTCGTGTTTCACCAAATTAGTGTCCTAGTGTTTTAGCTTAGTGTAAAACTAAGTTATTGTATTTACTTCTACAGTGACGAGTTACCAGGCATCCATAGCACATTTATCGCAGCTTGTTTTACTTTGCTAGAGGCAAGTACTTTCTACGAACTTTACATATTGTCACATAAAATGAACTGCAAACCCCACCATGTTAAATGCTGATCCTTGGGGTAGCAAGTTAGATCTCTACATGTTGTACTTTCAGTTACTACCATGCTTAGAACAGTCTTGATGTATCTCTCACATGATTAGAATATGGGTTATGGGGAAACTGATAGTAGTGTACGTGATCATATCCCCCTCTTCAGTACCGAGCAAAGTTTCATTTTATATGATACTGCGCCGTAGGCCTTACTCTCCAAGCTGTATTTGTACGTGTGTACATATATCGCCTTTACACTTGTACGGAAGTATATTTCATTTACATGTGCCTCAGTACATTGTACACCTATTGACCGATCACGTACCTGCTACAGTTTTAAACATTACATATACATCTGTCTCTATGACATATGTGTCCTTGCCATGATAGACTATGTGATGCCATGCTTTCTAGTTATTTCTCTCATGTTCATTTCCATGTTTCATATGCTAGTTTGCTAGATTTAGTACTTGCTCCCGTCCTGACAGGATAACGTTGTAGGTGTCCTTACTGAGGAGGAGTTGCTCTGTGATTCGTATTATGGAGTTACTGTCGAGGACCCGGCTTTGCTTTACGAGGATGTTTCTGCGGGGAACCTCGCCTAGTTGTCTTTTATTTACTTAGACTTTTGAGAGTAGACATGTATTAGACTATATCATTTTGTAACTGGACATGTATCCAGTTTTACATTTCAGTTTACTTGTACTTGGATATTTTACTATATACGACGACTTTTGTGTTTGGAGCATTTATAATTCTTCTTCACTTATAGAACTGTTAGCACATTTTAGTCTTATCCTGTTGTCTCTAGAACAGCTTACTGCGCTTTATCTTAAGCGTAGGCTGGACATGGCTCGGCCCGGCCCAACAATTTGGGTAACGGGTCGTGACAGTATAATTGTCATGGAATTAATGTGTAGATACCGGAGATAATTCTAATTTGATGAGGGGCCAAATTAGAAATATCACAATACACATATCTATATATATGTGCATTCATTAGGGTTATGGTCTCCAACTCATACGGCCACCAAAGAGAGGGTTTCTCTATTCTCTTATGTATCCCCATCAACAAAGAGAGGAACAAGGATTTCATCTTTGTTATTAAGGACCGTAGCGGGTTGGAAGATCAAACCCCATAAAGAGACGTGTGCTTCAAGATCCGTCAAGCAAAGGCAATGGATTCAAGTACGCTTCCGCAATTTAATTTTTGTTCTTCATCTCATGAATCGACACAGTACAATAAAATTTTCTAACAAGTGGTATCAGAGCCTACCTGTTTGATTTATGAGATTGAAGTTTTAGAATTTTATTTTTTGTTTGATTTAGAAACCCTAGATCATTGGATCTAATTTAATTTAGGGTTCTGATTGTTACATAAAATTTTATGATTCATAAAGGAAGAATAAATTAGAAGAAACTATGATTTAAGCCGAAAATCCACGACAAACGTCGCATGTGAAGAAAAATTGGTGTTGAGAGGCGCTCATCCCCTTTCGGACCAGAGCCTTAACCTGGCGCCTTGGTATTTGAAATTTAGTTGCCTTTATTTGAAAAAAAAAACTTTTGTTCAAAGAAGCATATATTTTGTTGCCTTTCGGACCAGAGCCTAAACAAAGTTCCGCACATGTATATATATGGTATTTGAAAAAGAAAAAAAAGAAAAAAAAAAGTTGCCTTTACTATCTATTAAGTTTGGAATTTAGTTGAAGTTGAGATCAATTAATTTGACCGATTTGATTCAATATGGTTAACTGTTTCCTTTGTTCAAAGAAGCATAATATTTTATTCGTCCATTAACTATTTTTTTAAAAAAATCTTTTGGAATGGATTCAGCGGCTTATGCTTCTGGTGTTTAAAAGCCAACAATACAAAACTAGCATGAAAGAGCTTTAGCTCGAGAAGAGATGTATGACATCTAGTAATAAATTAATAATATTGTTGTCCAATTATAAATATATAGAGGAATCTTTGCTTGTGTGTTTGGATATAAAATTGATATCCTGGGACCATTCTGCAGTTCTTCGAAAATTATGTATTATTTACTTCTTGCTTTATTATGTTGCTTCTCCCTTTTAATTGGCACATTAGTAAAGATAGAAGAAAAAAAAATCTGTGCATCAGATATTTTGGTTCCATGCAATTCGCACAACTGTTGGTTATAAGTTCTGATTTATACTAAAGTTTGGATTTATTTTCTTTTGGTTACATATACAACTATGGTTAAAGTGAATCATTAGTATGCAATATTATTTTTCTTTTACTTCTCTTGCATATATTTAGGATGACTAGATTATTACATAAATTTTATTATGTTGATAATGTTCATCTTAATCAGATAAAAAATTCATGTTTTAAATCATGCAAAAGATTCACATGTTTATCTTGTAGTAGATAAATTTTTGGTGTAATCTTTATAGATTATTTGGTATAATCTTTTGATGCATGATATTCAGTGGAATCCAATCTGTTGATTATTGATTATTGATTATTTAAATTTTAAAAATATGCAAGTGCATAAGGATTTATGTTTATTTAATTTAAATAAACAGAAGGATTTGGACATGATTCAGTTTTGTAAAATTTAGTCAACATTCAATTTTTTGGTACCTTTTGTGACTAGCAATGGTTGTCTAATATTCTAAGTAGGCTCATTGAAACAAGATGTCGCCAAAGTGACCTCTCTTGCGTAGATAGCCTATGAGGAATGTCGGATGTTTGTGTGTGTATATTCATGCGGGTATTAGTCGGTCCAAAGGAAGGTTAATACTTGGCCGAATTGCACACATACTTGTAGTGATAAATGTGTGACAATTGTAAGGTTTACATGTGAATAATAACCCGATCCAAAGATAGGCTTATTATTTGACATGACTTATTGTCAACGTTTGATCATTACACCAAGAGTACCACTTACAGTTAATATCACTGTCCAAAGACTTGATATTAATGATGTACTAGGTATCTTGAGATGGGATTCACCATTATTTGAATTTATTTGACTATATTTTACTCTTTGGTTATTAATTAGAGCATGTCATTTTTTTTTGTTCTCTTTACAGTTAATGTTGCTAGAATATATGCCAATAAGAATTTAAATTTTATGTTTAATGGGATAAACTTTAAGGAAAAAAGAGAGAGGAATATAGTAGCTGCTAAGGGTCAAGCTCAAATGAAACAACAATATAAAACTAAAGGTTGTTTCTTTTGTGACAAGTGGGACACATAAGGAAGAAATGTACAAAGTACCACGCATGACATATAAAGAAAAGTACATTTCTAAATTTGTTCTATTCTGAGGTTAATTTAGTTTTAGTACCAAGAAACTCATGGTGGTTAGATTCTGGTGTGACTACCCACATTAGTGTTTTAGACAAGGTTACCTGAGCTACCGAAAGCCAATTGATGGTGAAAGATACATCTATGTGGGTGACGGCAAATCGGTAGAAATAGAAGCAATAGTACATTTTTTATTATTATTAGAAACCGATTATTATTTGGATTTGATAGATACTTTTATTGTACCGTCTTTTAGATGAAATTCAGTTTCAGCTTTCTTAATGGACAAATCTGGTTATCATTGTTGATTTAGAAATAATAAGTTTAGTCCATCTTTAAATCCAAATATTATTGGTAACGGTTTCTTTAAGGTTTATGATAACCTATATTCACTTGAAACTATTGCTTCTTACAATGAAACCTTACAAGTGGAGTCATGTGGTACTAAACGCAAAATTAACAATAATTTTTTAGCCTCATTTTGACATAAGCGATTAGGTCACATCTCTAAAAATAGAGTTGAACGACTTGTGTCTGATGAGATTTGGATTTTATTGACTTTATAGACTTTAATGTCTATATTAATGTGTAAAGAAAATACAGACCAAAGTTCAATTGTAAGCAGCTACTTTATTGGCTATGCTGACAAATCCAGGGGTTAATAATTATACGATCCCACACAAAAGAAAATTTTGAGATGAGAAGTGTAACAGTTTTTTGAGGATGTTGAGTTTGGGGAAGAAATAAAGTCAGGATCATTGTCTTTGAGAATGAATCAATTACGATTCCTACTATCACTTTTGACGACGTGCAGGATTCTATACATGTCATGATCAAGAAGTGAATTCGAAGCCTCAATAAGACAATGTCGAATTACCTCTATAAGTCGTTGTTGAGATACCTTAACAACGACAACGTAGTGGCACCCCAAAGGAAGAAACTCAACAACCTCAAGAACCGGTAATATTAAGTTGGTCCACCAGAGAAAGGAGAAATATAATTTCGGATAATATTGTCATATTTCTCTAGAAACGTGAGGAAGACTGTGGATACTGGAAGATGATCTAATCAACTTCCGTCAGGCCGTGGAAAGTTCAAGTTCTCAAAGTGGATTGATACAATAAATAAGGAGTATAAGTCCATGCAGGACAATAAAATTTAAGAACTTGTCCCATTACCAAAAGTTATGAAATCCATTGGCTGCAAATGGACATTTAGAACCAAGAAAGATTCGAATGGTCATGTGGAGAGGTATTAAGTACGTCTTGTAGCTAGTGACTTTACTCAACATTTTGGGATTGATTTTAAACAGTTTTTCTCTTCGGTATCTTTGAAAAACTCCTTTAAAAACAATCATAGCACATGTCGCACAATTTGATCTTAAATTATATTAAATGGATGTCAAAACGACATTTTTCAATGGTTACATTGATAAAACAATTTATATGGTGCAACCAGAAAACTTTGTGTCGAAAGACCAAAAAAATATGGTTTGCAAATTGACAAAATCTATTTATGAACTCAAGCAAGCTTCTCATCAAAGGTACTTCAAGTGATTATCTCGTTTGGTTTTGAGATGAACACTGTTGAAGATTGTGTGTATCACAAGTTCAGTGGGAGTAGGAATAATTTTCTGGTTTTGTATATTGATTAAAGTATTCAATGCAAACCAGGTGACACCTCTCGTTAAAGGAGACAAATTCGGTCTCAATCAAGTGTCCTAAGGTTAGCCTTAAAATTAAGAAAATATAATAGATTTTTCTTCATGATCAGTTGTAGGGAGTCTAATGTATGCTCAAGTATATACGCGTCAGGATATTGCGTATATATTAGGATGTTAGGCAGATATTTAAGCAAATATGGATGGATCATTGGGTAGCAGCCAAACTACTTAAGTAATTAATAGAGAACAAGAAATTATATGCTCTTTGTAGGAGATCGGATAATTCTGGAGATCATAAGGTATTCCGACTCCAATTTTGTTGGATGCCAACACAACAGGAGATTCACATCAGGTTATGCTGACTAATGGAGATATATTTTGGATGAGTGTCAAACATGCACTCATAATTTCTTCCACCATGACAGCAAGGTTTATAACATGCTGTGGGACATCTATTTAGGGAATATGGTTACAAAATTTTGTCACAAGGCTGCGCCTACAGTACGGTGTTGAAAGACCACATAAAATTATGGTGTGACAATAAATCAGCATTACTGTATTCCAATGACAACAGAAACTTGTATAAGTCAAAGCATATTGACATAAAGTTTCTAGTTTTGAAGGAAAGAATTCAGAATGGTTATAGTGTCCATATAGCACATTAGGACAAACTCCATGTTAGCGGATCCGCTCACAAAAGCATTATCACCCAGGGTCTTTCATGAGCATACTGCTCATGTGGGTGTTAATTAAGAATATGGCAATATAGTGAGAGTTTGTATTTTATGTATTTGGGTGCTATTTAGTTTTGGACACATTTATGTATTAAAGTATTTTGGATATTTATCTGATCAGATATATGGAAATTCGGTTCATTCTGTTTTCATTATGTTAAAGTATTGATCTCATTAAAGTTAAGGAGGACCAGTTGGAAATAGACATGTATTGATCACATTGCGTGTAAATTTCCATGCTACGCATCCATGATTGATCTATGTCGTTAAGCTATATTGGTATATGTGACCATTGATGGTTTAGTTACGCTATTGATCCTATGTTGATATGGTTAATGGACGAGATTGTCCGGATATTCCCTAAGAATTAAGATAGCAATTTATGAGCTCACTAAGGTTAACACAATTATGAGGTTACATATGTGGCCCAGTGGGAGATTGTTGGAATTATTCAATAACTATGGGGCCACACATGTAAAATTAATTGTGTTTGGGCTATCTAAATAATTAAGCCAAACTAAAGTAGTCTATTAAAAAAATTGGCTTAAGGGTATAATTGTCATGGAATTAATGTGTAGATACCAGAGATAATTCTAATTTGATGAGGGGCCAAATTAGAAATAACACAACACACATATCTATATATGTGTATTCATTAGGGTTATGGTCCCCAACTCATACGGCCACCAAAGAGAGGGTTTCTCTATTCTCTTCTATCCCCATCAACAAAGAGAGGAACAAAGATTTCATCTTTGTTATTAAGGACCGTAGCGGGTTGGAAGATCAAACCCCATAAAGAGACGTTTGCTTCAAGATCCGTCAAGCAAAGACAATGGATTCAGGTACGCTTCCGCAATCAATTTAATTTATGTTTTTCATCTTATGAATCGACAGGGTACAATAAAATTTCCAACATGCACTTCCATCTTACACCTTTTCCAATTGTCGGCCCAAACAATACAATAATTTGTGCATAAATCTAAAATAATCCAATCACCTCCTATTAAAAATTTATGATTTTTCTAATCATAACTAGAAACAACATGGATGTCTATTAGACTTTTCCTATGCATAAATTTTTTTTTTGTCTAATTCTTACTTCTGATGTTTTTCTAAGTTAGTCAATTCTTTTGTGCATATAAAGTAACTCTCCTCCTCCTTCTTTTTTTTTTTTTTTTTTTTTTTTTTTTTTTTTTGCCATTGAGGTCATAGCCTATGGCTATCTTAAGGAGGGTTCGATCTGCTCTATTTCTATACAATAAATCCACTTTAGAAAGAAAAAAATACATTCCAATGAAGAATTCTATACCAATTTTCAGGAGCAGAGCCAGAATTAAAATCATGTGGAGGCCATAATATTATATATTAGAAAATGTTGTCATGCTAATTGAACTTATATATATATATATATATATATATATATATATATATATATATATATATATATATATATATATATATATATATATATATATATATATATATATAATTTTCAACAAAGCTAAGATTTCAACTTATGTCTTTCGTTTTAAAATACCAAAGTACTACCACTAGAGCCAACTTATCTTTTGTGAACTAATGGGTCAAACTAATATATATGTTAAAACTGCAACAAAAAAAACAACAACTATATAGTAATTAATATTTTTTTAAAAATTCTATGTAAATCCGCCCGTCAATTTCTATTCATATGGCATCGATACGGGATGGAAAGTTTCTATGAAGATATCTACGTGTAGAAACTCTCATATAAATTTTCTCTCATATCAATTAATATTTGGATTCACACCATTAAATTGATTCATTTATTTGTTGTCACATAGTATAGAGAGGAAAACCATTGGAGAGTGTTTTTTTTTTTATGCGTGCAATTTATATAAAAAATCTACCAACTATGATAAAAAAAAATTTTAAGTACAATGACAAGTAACCTAATTTTAGAAATTTACATTGGAGATGGCCAAACAGTTAAGACGTAGACACCTCCCAGGAGGTTGCTAGTTCGAGCAACAGAGACGTCATTTAATCTCATTTACGAGAAATTAAATGGGTGGTGGTGGGTGCAGCGCAAGTGCCGTCCGTAGGAGGTAGGAGCGGCCAGAGCCGGCCCGGAGGTTTAGGTTGCCCTATCCTGGAGCTAATTTTGGTTGCCCTTTAACCCTTTGGTGGGGTTATGCTGAGCCTTAGGGGTTGCCCTAGCAGAGAGGGATTGTCCTAGCAGAGGGGGGTTGCCCAAGCCCCAAGGCTTGTCCGGCTTACCCCAGGGCCGGCCCTGGGAGCGGCTCTATGTGATCTGGGTGGTGCGCGAATGCGATGTTGGTACGGTGCTGTTGCGGTTATATAAGACCTTCTGATAGGATGGTGTCTTCAGACTATATATATATATATATATATATATATATATATATATATATATATATATATATATATATATATATATATAAAGGGGTGTAAATTGTATAAAAAAATATACAACGGATACGAGGCACGAGACAACCACGTGTCCAGCATAATTATCAAGACAATTCCTAAACGGACGTGGCCAGGAAAAAAATTGTGGACCAATATGTAAAATTTCCATTCTGACATGTGAGTCCATCGTCTAAGAGCATCTCCAACCCTATTGTCTTGTTTTGTGTTGTGAATCCTACGTGGCATGAGGGACAAGACAATGTCTTGTATAGGTGGCAAGGTTATATTCACAAATGACAATGGGTTTAAAAAGTCATCTCCAATGCAAAAGTATTGAGAAGACAATACAAATAATTTTTTACAACTTCCAAGACAACTTTTACTCTTCTACTTCTTTTTTATAAATATTTTTATTCACAAATGATGATGTGGACATAAAGACATTGTGAAGTGCATTGTCTAGATCTAGACAACCAACTTCACATTGTCTTTGCCATGTCATTGCCATGTCAACTCCACACTTCATTTCACATTTGCATTGGAGAAGTACTTTTGGAAAAAATGGTTGTCATTCCTATGTGGCAACCATTTTTTTCAAACTCACAATAGGGTTGGAGATGCTCTAACTATTTACTACATTACGTGGACCTGGGTCAAAATCTCTGGTCCCACTTGGGTGGTACTGGAAAGTAGAAAGTGACATTTTGGCCCCTGTCCAAATCCGCTGCATTCCTGTGTTGTTCTACAATTCTTCCCAGCTCGGAGGGGTATTACAATCTTCCACAACAATCTTTGTTTTTGGTGGTTTGCATATTAGTCCCCCTTAATTACCTTGTTTGCTTCGAAATTTCTCCCCAACAAATTTTTTTTTATCGAGGACCAGTTTTTATTGCAATTACATTTCACTTCGTTTACTCATATGCGCATTTCTAAACTGCTAATTGGATTAGCTTTCATAAACATGGTCCGAAATTAATGACACATTAGATAAAACATTGATCTATAATGAAAATCGTTTGTGAATTTAACATCAAATTTATTCGGTAATGAGACAAATATAATCCAAATTGAGTACAAGTCGGAGTTCATGAGATTTTTGGTAAAAAATAAACAAACAAACAAACATGCTGCCTCTAAAAAGGCTATATTATCCTCTGTGAAACTTCAACTAGTTTGGTGGTTCCAATTTCAACTTGAACTTTTGTTGTTTTTGCTTATATTTTGGCAAGAAACAAATCTCTTAGAGCATCCCTTGTTATGATCTAATTCAAGCCAGGTTAGAATTATATTTAGTGTTTTTTGTATTTTTGAAGACATCGTATATTAGATTATCGTAGGGTAATTCATTAATAAAATATGCATTCTGTTGATTCCTCTATTTTATATTATTCAGAACTTTTCTACTATTATAATGATGCTTCGAAATAATTCAAAAGTGAACAGTTCCAATATTATATATATATATATATATATATATATATATATATATATATATATATATATATATATATATATATAAAAAAATATATATATATATATATATATATATATATATATATATATATATATATATATATATATATATCCTCCATTAAATAATTAAAATAATAAAAAAATAACCATAGCTTATGTATTTTTCATGTAGTTAAGGAAAAAAAATCTAAATTTTTTTAATTATTTGAATATATAACAAATCATAAAAATATATTCAATATTTAAATTATAATTAAATTAAGTACATGATATTATTCTAATATTATCTAATATTTAAAATTGAGTACATGATATTATCTAACTAAACATATATCTAAAATTCTAAGATGATATATGACAAATTTTAATTAAAATATATTCAAATAATATTTAAAATATTTTGATATAATATATATTTTTATTTAATTTTTAAATAATATTATAGTTTTTTTTTTCCAGATATAATCGTTCTATTTTTAAAATTGGAATACTTCTCAACAAATAGCAAGATTTGGAAGACTTGCAAAAAAAGAGAGTTATATATTTGAGTGGGTTATATAAAGAAAGAAAAAAACAACCCACCTTTTTTTTTTGCCACTGAAACGTGTCCACCCTCCTCTCTCTTCTGATTGCTGTTGCTCTTCTTCTTCTACGGTTCCCTACCTCTTTCGAAAAAAAAAAACAAAAAAATCTAATTTTTATTGAGTGGAGGTTACTTTCTTCCCCCTTTCTTTTGTGAACACCATAAAAAAACATCAAACCATTTCCCACTTCCTCTCTTCTTGTTGGTGGGAATGATTAAGTAGTGGATAAGCTTGCCATTTCCTTCTTCTTGATGCTTCGTTCTTCTTCTCTAACTTTTGTTTGCTTGTGTTGTTATTATTCTATAGAAGAAAAGAAAGTTACGGTTCTAATCTTAGTTTAATATGAAGATTGTGTTCTTCCAGATCCAGGGAACCTAGAAAGAACCCATCTTTTTTTGTGTTTCTTATTGATTCATCATAAAGCTTGCAAATTTAGGATAAAGGAGCCGTCTTTTGATCTGGGTCAGCTTCATTTTTGTCGCCAGGACCGTAAAGATTTGATCTTTCGTACATGGGGAGTAGCCCGTCGGAGCCCAAGAGTCGCGGTCGGGGAGGGTTAGGAAGTAAGTATGGGGAGGAGGAAGAAATCGTGTAGTTGTTGAGATTCCTGTAGGTCAGATGGAGGAGATGGCGGTGGCGGTCGCGTTGCCGTTGGCGATAGGGAGTTCTCCATGCGAGAGCCCCATGGAGATCACCTGCCTCAAGCTGATGGCAGACACCGCCAGCCTGCTGGCAGATCCCATGGAGGAGGAGAAGAAGCGGTTGGAGGAGGATGTGCCGATGGTGGAAGGAGGAGACGGAGGCAGCGATTGTGGTAGCGTCGGCAGTGCGGCCGATGACTTCTTGGTTCTGGATTCGGAGAAGGGTATTATTAGTTTCGGTGGTACTATCGAGGTTGTGGCGGTGCCCGTGGCGGTTGAGACGGAGGTCCTCCGGGGAGGACGTGCCAGCGGGAGCGGCAATGGTGGGCGGAGCGTGTATTTGATGGATTATTATTTTCCGCTTTGGGGAAGCGTCTCTATTATCGGACACAGGCCGGAGATGGAGGACGCGGTGGTGGCGGTGCCTCGGTTCTTTGAGCTGCCGATGAGAATGGTAGCCGGCGATTGCGTATTGGATGGGTTGGATCCGAGTTCGATACGGCTGCCTGCACACTTCTTCGGGGTCTACGATGGTCATGGCGGTGCTCAGGTGACAACTGTCTAGGTTCTGCGCATTCTGACATCGTAATTTTTTTTTTCTTGGTTTTAAGATTTCTTATGTTCTGTTCTGATATTTGATAAGGTTGCTGATTACTGCCGGGATCGGATCCATTCGGTGTTGGTTGAAGAACTAAAGATTTCAAAACAAGGTTCCGAAGGAGCCGTTGGAGATGACTTGCATAAGCAGTGGGAGAGGGCGTTCACTGATTGCTTTCGGCGGGTTAACGACGAGGTTGGGGGGGAGGTGAGGAGAAGCATTTCGGGAGAGGATGGTGGCAACAATGTTTGTTCGGATCTGCCATCACATCCTGTTGCGCCGGAGACTGTCGGGTCTACTGCTGTGGTTGCTGTTATATGTTCTTCGCACATCATCGTTGCCAACTGTGGGGATTCCAGGGCGGTGTTGTGTCGTGGGAAGCAACCCCTAGCTCTGTCGGTGGATCATAAAGTTAGTCGATTTTGCTATATTTATCTTCTAGATTATGAACAACATTTATGGCTTTTAGTGTCGGAACTGATTTCTGATTTATGCCTCAGCCAAATAGGGAAGATGAGTATGCGAGGATTGAAGCAGCGGGGGGAAGAGTCATACAGTGGAACGGATATCGTGTGTTCGGTGTTCTTGCAATGTCAAGGTCAATTGGTAAGTTTTTTCTCTTTTCCAAAAGGCAACTTAGAACTGTTACCACACTATCTTGTGCCACATCAGGACTAACCTTCTTCTTAAAGTCACTTAACATACTGAAAGAAGCTGAATTTATGTCAAGGATAACACAGTAACTATGTTGCAGGGACACATATAGAACATGTACGGACATGTGTTAGACACGACACAACCCAGATATTTTGAGTGTCGGTGCTTCCTAGAATAGTAATCATGTCTCCTTTTCATTGTCACCGTATGCTTATTGGTCTTCCTAGGATGTCATATGTTTATCATTTTACTTTGTCGTGCAACATAATGATGCTAGATTTTGGCTAAGGGCTAAGATGCGCTTTCTATTTGCAATCTTCATTTCAAACTTTCTAATTGTTGTTATTTGATCTATATGCGAAATTGCATCACATCCATATAGTTTTGCAAGTGTTGACCACCTCTCTGTTTAGTGCATATTTCTAGTATTTGTGCAATTCTTATGAAAACACTTAAAGGTGAAAACTTAAGCGATTGTTCCATTGATAATGCTTTTGCATCCAATAAACTTTCTTGATAAGTTGAAGAACGCTTGCTTATTTGCTTAAAAGATGAATGGAATACAAAATGTTTAGAATGGAAAGTTCTAGTTCTAACACTATTGCTGTTTATGATTTTAGGTTTGATCTTTTGCTAAAAAATTTTGGAGTTTAGAGATTATGCCATGAACCATGGAACTTGGCCTACATGGAGGTCCATGGGTTCCTCGAGTATTTTACGACACTTGGCGTCTTGTAGTAGATCTTTGAGTATGAGAAAAGATTAAAAGAAAAATGGCCCCACCCAAATTATGCCTTTTCCATTTTGATGATATGGCAGGGGACAAGGAACTTGGTTCCTGATTTTTGGTTCCCTCTTTTTATCCAACCAAACACTAGAAAGTGGATTTTGTCAAGCTTTGTGCTACGACAAGAGTAATATTATGGCCAATATCTATCATGATTGTAAGGTGGAGAATGATGTTTTTCACATAATTGAAGCTTAGGTGATTGTAGTGTACTCTAGAAGTTGAGTGGATTTTCTTTTTCTTTTGAGATTAAAAGCCACTCACTTACTGTCCCCTGTATCCGCCTTGATCTTTTACTCCTTCGACCAGTTGAAGATCCGGCGGTCTGCATGTGGGGGAGGTCGCATGCTATGTTTTATGAACATAGTGTTGAGTGATTAAGAAACATGAGCTCTAAATCAGTACTAATCAGATCATGTTTGATCTCCAAATCATAACCATGAGAATGGTCAGATAATTTTCTTTCTTTTTGCATTTCAGAAGCCATGAGAATCATTAGTTTTCGCAATAACCATTTTTCCAACTATTGTACAAAAGGAACTATTGACCCACATTCACTGGTTTCTCTTGCGGTATATGTTGAGACTCTCCTAGAACCTATGGTTCTGGCTTGAGCAGTATTACCAGTCCACCTTACTCGGGACTGGTCAGATGATTTATTCATGTGTATTAGTTGTTAAAAATGATCCTTTTGTTAAGTAAACATGAAAATGACAGTACAAGCCGAGCATCCTCGAGCATAAAGCTTGCTCTAGCAGCTTGCATAATAACATATCTGGCACCACAACAGGATATGTAATATGAAGGTTAATTTGATCAGTGAATGAAAGCTAATAAAAATTCCACTAAACCCCTAATTCATCATTAGTTGTAATGCAAGCCTTTCAACATTGAGTTTCGATACCTATGTAGCTCACTGTTAAACAATGCATTTAAGTAATTATGTCGTCTTATGATATAGATGGAAAACATCCATGTTTGTAGCAACAGTACCAGTAAAAAGCTTCGGCTTCAATTTTGAGCAATATAACATCAACCAAGGAAACTCTTGATTCTGCTGTTATGCAGTGGACCTCACTAGATTTGAACTTGGTTTATGACCATATAGACTGGTGGGCTTTTCTACAGGGGACAGGTACTTGAAACCGTGGATCATTCCGGACCCAGAAGTCATGATCGTTCCCAGAACGAAGGAAGACGAGTGCCTTATTCTCGCCAGCGATGGCTTGTGGGATGTCATGTCGAACGAGGAGGCTTGTGATGCGGCACGCAGGAGAATTTTGCTCTGGCACAAAAAGAACGGTGCCCTGTCGACTTCCTCATCGAAGGGTGAGGAGTCCGACCCTGCAGCCCAGGCTGCGGCAGACTACCTCTCGAAGCTTGCCATCCAGAAGGGAAGCAAGGATAACATCAGCGTCATTGTTGTCGACCTCAAAGCTCAAAGAAAGCCCAAGATCAAAACATGAGAGAGTAAGCTCGATATCGGTTCGTCTATTTGCCAAATGGATTTGTCGATCACGGATTTAGGTTTAGCATGTGTAACTCATTATCTTTTACTACAGATCAATATATTGAGCCCATTTGTTCCTCTTTTTTCCCGTCTGGGTTTTTAAGGGCTTGTACTAAATATGAGAACCAGTCTTGATGCTACATTTGCCGAAATCTTCGTCAACTAGGCCTTGATCAATGTACTGGAACTGTAAAGTTATTGTATGAACGTTGGGAAGGATTCTATTACTGCTTTCTGCCTCCAAGCTAAGGCTCTAATAGAAGCACTATTTGGCTTTAGACTTTTAGCATTTCATGTTTGTGTTATATGTCATCTGCATATTTGAAGATGTCTAGTGTTATTGGTACCCCCAAAATAGTTTTGGGGGTGACAAAACCTTTTTTATTTTTTCAAACTATCATTAGTTTTTTTTTTTTGGCAGTACTACATCTTCGACTTATCTGCGTCTTTTTTGAAGCTTCGACAATCCATTTATAAAGTTTGAAACTTCGGAAATAATATCTTTAATCTGCTTTCTACTATAAAATTATATCAAAATATCTATTACACATGAAATATAAGAATCTAAAAAGAAACATAAATTTGGAAAAACCTAGGATCTAATAGAAATATATATAGTTCCAGTTGATAGAGCTTTATCTTAGTTGTGTAGTTTTGTTGGTTTTCGTTCATCTTCATTGTGAATTGCTGCGAGGTTTAGGATTGGAAGAGGAAGAGAGTAAGAATAGGAAGAGGAAGGACAAAGAAGAATGTGTGGTGTCCATGTATATAATAATAATTATTATTATTATTATTTCAGACCATCTGGCGAAATGATTGTTAGCAAATTAGTTTGCTATTTTTTTCACAATTTAAGTAAATTTTCTTAATCTGTAGAAACAAAAATCTGATAAATCTTTTTTACTTCTTGAACTATACAGAATGTTTTGAGCTCAAAGGTTTTTTTTGTTTTTGTGTTGTTGTTGCTAATTAGTTATATTTGGTGGGGAGATCCACCAGAGCTTTGAATGTTTAAGCTGAGACATGGTCTTCAATCTTCGAAGTATTATATTTGAATCGAAACAATCAATCTATGACACACACACACTTATATCAACAATAGTGGTTGGTTGGTTCTATGACGTGGCAAGCTATGCTCACCGACCATTGACTTGTTATCGATGATAATGTAATGAATATGAAAATGTTGCATGCAGTTTTGTATAATCAACAATTGCATCACATCATCATGTTTTTGTGTTGTGGGTCTTATTGTAATTGACAACTTCAACGTTGGATTGATAATTGTTTCAATAAAATAATTTTGTGAGAGGTGTATTAAACATTATCTTTGAATACCTGATTGGTATCTGAATGAGCATCAAAAGTTTCAATATTCAGAGTAACCAGACAGACTTTTAGTGGATAGGCCACTCAAGTCTTTTTAAAGTTGAAAGCAATCGAAACAAATATCAAATATTAACTTATAAGCACTATGTCCGAGCTTTTGAATTATTAGTCTTATAATGCTATTAATACCTCCAAATTGTTCCTCCAATATATTCTTCCTTATGTGACAGCTGACGTGGCATGTTAAATAATATTATGTGTCATCTGACATAGCCGATGACATGGCAAATTTTAACCAAAAAAAGTTAATTATCCAATTTTGTCCATGTTAATTTAATGTTAATTTAATATTAATATTAATTAATATTAATATTATTATTATTATTCATGTTAATTTTAATGTTAATGTTAATATTAATATTATTGTTAATGTTAAGGTTAATATTAATTTTAATGTTAATGTTAACATTAATTTTAATGTTAATTTTATGTGGTTAATTTTAATTTTAATTTTAATTTTAAAATTTGCCACGCCAGCTGCCACATCAACATGCCACGTAAGGAGGGACGGTTTAGAGGTACAATTTGGAGGGACAAATAGCATTATTCTTATTTTTAATTCAGTAACTAGACTTAGTGGATTGATCGGTTTTTTTTTAGAAATACTTTTTTGCTGTTTTGTTTTTTCTATAATTTTTTTAACTTTTTCTTTTTCGCTCCTTTTTTGTTAATTTTTTTGTTTTTTTTTCCCTTTTTTAAAAAGTCACACTTTTTTATATATATTTTTCCTTCTTTATCATTTTCTTAAAAAAGCTTGTTTTTCCTTCTATTTTTCATGTTTTTTTTTTTTTCGTTTTTCCTTGCAAAACGAAAAAAAATGTTTTATGCTTTTTTTTATAAATTCCCCTTATTTTTAGTTTTCATGGATTTGGTCGGTTTCATGTCATGGTGAGTTTGAGTTGGATACATTAAGAATTTGGGTAGTCAAATTTAATTTTTAAGTAAAAAAAATGTTGTTAATAGGATTTGAACCATATTTTCTTGAATATTAATATATTAGGTTAAGCAACTTTACTATAAAAAGACACAAACCAAGAGTAACAAGGATTAAATATATTAGCCATCAATAACAAATATTATATATTTTTTAGTAACTACATATTTTCAAATATTTATATATCCACCAAACATAAAATTTTAATTTTTTAAAAGTTAATTTTCGAAAATATAAATTTTTTTGCTATATAGTATTTTTCATAACAAACCAAACGTCCCTGAGGGTGAATTGTTCTGTCGGTGAAAGGTTAAGTTACAATCAATATGGACAAATATGTCATTGAATCTTAACTATTTCTTTGGGCGGGACGTTTATATAGGTTTTCATTTGGTCTCAAGTGGTAGGAGTGAGTCAAACATGTTCCATTTTATACGTGTAATTTTTTATGTGCTAGCTAGCTAGCTTAGGAGTGAAGATTTATTGGCCTTATCAAAACGCTTGAGAGGATGGCTCTTTCTTTGGTATGCTCGTTGAGAAAATTCAAGGTAGTCCAACACCACTTCTATGAAGAGATCCATGTTCGCTCGTAGGTTCTTGCTCTTCAGGACACGAGTATGTTTCGATTGGAGTTCCGCCAACTCCGTCAAAAAGATCATCAACAACAGAGACGATTTTGTCGACAATCGATACTCAAAACGAAGATCTAATTAGGGTCGAAAATTTTGTGATCTCGTTGCAATTATTTTCTCCTTCCTTGAAAAGTTGTAAGGGGTGGGATCTTGGAACAAATGATTCGACGACATTTCTATTAATCTTTATTTTATAATGGGTTGAGATTTATATGATAGAGAAGTGACCATATATACGTATGTGTGAAATGTGTTCAACTTTTGTATAGCAAATTGCAATTCATTATCTTCTTTGTTGTGAAAATTTCGATGGTCACTTATCATAAAATTAATTATTCGGATCTTACGCTACGTCTTTCTCTTAGGAGCTGTTTGATTCGCTCAACTGCGGCTTGGAAGTGTCCAAAGATCGGAAGTGGAAGCTAAATCTACTAGTTTCATTGTTTGGGTGGCTTGGAAGGTGTTGCTCGGAGGTGGGTTGACTGGACAGAAACAGTTCCTATCTCCTCCCCTCTTTTTCTTGTTCTCTACTTCTTTGAAATTTTTTAAGAAGTGGGTTGAAGTGGTTTTATGAACCTTCCTACTTCACCAAAGTAGCCAACGAGAAAGATGTTGGGGGAGTCGTCGGAGTCAGCGAGGGAGATGTCGGGAGAGAGGCGGCGACATCAGGTTCGTCGACGGAGGGGTAGAGGCTAGCGGCAGCAAAATGACGACGACCTTCGTAAGCGGACAACAAGAGGAGTATTATTTTATTTCATTCAACTCTATTAATGGTTATGTCCTCTCTCTCTCTCTCTCTCTCACTAACAAAAACAACAACAAAAACCTAAAACCATGTTAGTTGTATTCTTTATGAAATCAATGGATTATTTATAAAATTACCATTAAAGTAGTACAACAACAAAACTTCTATTATTTTCTTTCATTCAACTCTATCAACAGTCATGTCATCTCTAACACTAGCTAATACAGGAAAAAAAAAAAATCAATCCATGCTAGTTTTATTCTATGTAAAATAAGTGGACCATTTATAAAATTATCATTAAAGGAGTACAACAACAATACTTTTATTAATTTCTTCCATACAACTCTATTATCGGTCATGTCATCTCTAACACTAACACACAAAGAAAACCTCAAACCATGTTAGTTTTATTGTATGTAAAATAAATGTATCATTTATAAAATTATCATTAAAGGAGACAACAACAAAACTTTTATTATTTTCTTTCATTCAACTTTATTAACGATCATGTCTTCTCTAACACTAATAATAATAATAATAATAATAACAATAATTTAAACCTCAAATCATGTTAGTTTAATTCCATATATTTAGTTTAGGAGCATGATCGTATTTTTCAATATGTACAAGTTGTGCGAACGCACATGACCCAAAAATTGAAAGGGCATACGTAATTTTTTTTTATATCATATTTCGATTAGTATCACACATCTATACTCGATTTCATCAATCTATGACCATTCGACACCACATTTCGATTCAGATCACCCATCCATAGCCATTTTCACAATTTACGCCTATTTTAGACTATGTTTCGGTTATAATCATCCATATATACTCGTTTTCACTATTTTACGCATGTTTTATAAAATTTCAGTGACAATTATCCATATAATACTCGTTATAATTTTACGCTCATTATATACCATATTTCAGTTATAATCACTATTTATACTTGTTTGCACCTTTCTACGAGCATTTGATACATTATTTTCGTTAGAAATTATATTTTTATATTTATTTTCACAAATTCAGGTAATTTTTTTAACCATATTTTGGTTAGAATCATGTAACTATAATCGATTTACAGGATTATTAGAATGATAAAAATTAACTTAGAAGTTACTTGAGGTAACATCTTATCTTTCCTACTTACTATAGCATATTTTAAAATTCTGTGGCATACATATATAAAATAAATAGTTCTAAAAAGAAATACAATGAGAATTATGATGTCATCCAATCTGAACCCCCATTCAACTTATGAACCGCTAAGATTTCTGGCTGGACTCACCGGTTCGGTTTTTAAAGCATAGGGTGATAGGGGTTTGAGCTCAAAAACCCTAGACTAGGGAGGGAGAGAGAGAGAGAGAGAGAGAATGGTGTGGTTTCAGTGTGAAGACTGCGGAGAGAACTTGAAGAAGCCCAAGCTCTCCAACCATTTCCGAATATGTTCTTCCTACAAGGTCAAAACCCTAATCCTCTCTCTCCCTCTCCATGTGTCTCACTCTCTCTCTCTATATATATAAATTAGGGTTTGTTTGTTTGCAGCTATCATGCATCGATTGCGGGCAGATGTTCGATCGGCAGAGCGTCCAGAGCCACACCCAGTGCATCTCCGAAGCGGTTCGCTCCCCCCTTCCTCTCTCTCTCTCTCTCTCTCTGCCATTTTTATTAGCTATCGATTCGGTTACTCATTCATTCATCCATGCTTGTAGCTTCATTGATACTATGTTTCAAACGAACCATGTCACGATTCCATTCCATTTGTTACCAGACCATAAATCAACAACAACAACGACAACAACCACAACTAAATCCAAATTTTTTGGAGTGGTGCTTTCTTTGTTACAAATTCATTTAGGTGGGCCTACCCACTAATTCTAGCAGCTCCTTTGACTAATATCTTATCGCCGTGCCCCTAACTGATGCATCTACTGGTCGACGCATGCCCATCTCTAAACAACCAACCCGAGACAAATATTCCCCCCGTCACGGCCTCAATTGGTGCCACCTCCAACTTTCCACGAATACCTTCGTTTCCTATCCTAATCTTTGCCTTCTCTTTTTACCGGGCATGCTGTTTGTTAGTTGCCCAACTTCATTCAATGGTAGCTTTCGATAGCAAAGCACTCCGGACACACTCTTTTATTTCAACCCGCCATGTTTTAATCCTATGCACACCATCCTCCTCAATCTCTCAATCACGATGAATGATTGACCCTAACTACCGAAAACCACCCCTCTTCCTCTTTCATCTTTGGTTGAAGTTACATTTCATATGCGATATTTACCCAAGGGCGGAACCAGAAACTCGAGCTGGGGTGGGCTGGAGTGGGTTAGGGTGGGCTAGACATAGACTGACTCACATAAAAATACCAAAATAAAATTTATACATGAAAAGAAAAATGGGGGTGGGCTGGAGCCCAACCCAGCCCTCTATCTAGGTCCGCCCTTGTTTACCCCCTACTAATTTAAATTACTTTCTGAATTTCCTCTCCACAATTTTATGTTAAGGCCTCGTTTGGTTCACGGATTCAAGGAATTCGGAAAGAAAATTTGTTCCTTTCCTTTGTTTGGTAGCCACAAATTTGGGAAACACTTTCCTGACATGGAGGAAAATAGGAGGGAAAATAGTTCCTCTCATGACCCATGGGATTCATTTTCCCTCCTCCTTTCCCAACATTAATTACCAAACATTATGACAAAAGTAGCCTTAATTTATTGCCTATTTTACCAATTAACTCTTCATTATAATTATGTTGACATTGGATATTGTTGGAACAATGATATATTTTTTCTTTCCTTTCCTACACCAACCAAACATAGGAAAGGAAATTTGATAGGAATTCTACTTTCCCATCCCCATGGAAAATACATTGGAATTGATTTCCTTTCCGTGAACCAAACGAGGCCTAAGAGTCTAACCCTTCACCAGCAAACAACTTACACCATGGAACTTTATCTTGCATGTTTCTAGTAATTTCATTCATAACTAGCACATACACTTAAAATACTTAATTCTGATCCTTGGTGTAAACCAATAACAATGAAAATTGGTGTGGTATCTCATTCTCCAGTGATCCCCACGGTAGTCATACTCCACGATACATGTTCTACTTAATCTCATTATAGCTAGTAGACGCTTGTTTTCTTCTCCATTTCATATGCTCGGTTATTAGGTCACAATGTAAACCCATAATGTCTTGTGGAACTTTCAGGAGAAATATGGCCCAAAAGGAGAAGGAAAAGCTTCACAGAATGCACAAAGTAAACCTGTAAAGCCAAAACCAAATTCAGATGTCAATGTAAATGTTGGCTTATCTTCACGTGCTCCCTGGTTTTGCAGGTACATGTTTTATTTTTCTATTACCCTAATTCATTTATTATTCATTTTACTTCGTAGTAAAGCATCAATATATTTTGGTTTCTTGTAGTCTTTTGAAGTACAGAGTGATACATGTTGAATTTATTTGCCATTGTGTGCTTTTTCTTACTACAGTGAATCATCTGACTTATCTAGGCACCTTCACCTACTTTACAACAATAGTTTAAGATATGGAACTTTTTTATAAGTACTCATTATTATTCCAACTACCCTAGCTTCAAGTTCTTGGTCTTTCTATTTATCAATTTTATGTTATTTTTCTAAATGCTTAATTTTATTGTTTGGAAAACCTGTTACATGGTCTTCTCGAGAGTTCATACTGGCTTCTGTAGCTTATGGATAGGCCAATTAGGAATTTTCATGCTGTTGCTATAACTCTAAATATAGGATTTAGGGCTTATATCATTAGTGTGTTTCAGTTCGTCTTACAACCTCTTATACTACTGCATATGTGGGACAACTTGATCACTTTATCTCAGTTACATTTATTGATTGATTACCATATCATCTTTGTATCTTCTGGTACATATGTGCTTATGGAGCGACTTGAATGTTTGCTGGGAAGTGTTCTAAGCCAAGATATTAGATATAAAGTATCTCCGATTCTCTGAATAGTGACGAAGACCTATGATGTTTCGGAAAAAGGTCATATTGGAATCCTGATTGTTGACCAAGTAGAAGTTGAAGACTGATAAGGAGATATTTTACTCAGGATGCTAGATCCTTTGACACTTTGAGGAATATCAGGCCGTACTTCATCGTTATTGGCGCTTTCGAGTTCTTGAGGCTGGATTTGACTTGCTCGGGGCCAAAAAATGATTGATTTTTATCTTGATTCAAAATGACAACAGTTTCCTCTCTACAATGAGCAGAAAGCAAAATTTTCACCAAAATCATTTAAACAAACTCATAGCTTTAGCTTTTGCCGTTACAAGTAGTGATTCTTATGAATCGGAAAGATGGTCGATAGGAAATACTGTTTCAAGCCCCAGACGTTTCTGTTGGTAACAATAGACTAAGCATCACCTTTGTAACATCAAAGAGCCCAACAAATGATCATTTTGATCTGTGGGAACTGGGAAGACAGATAAAGGGCAACTCTTTAATAGCTTCCCTTGTCATAGTGAGATTTGAAGGAAAAAATGGCGTAGCTTGTAGCTTCGGCTAAAAATGCCTAGATTACCTACTAGTTTCCTCCACATCTGCACTTAAATACCCAAAACTTTATTTCGTATTACTTGTATACCTCTGGCTTCTTGAAATTAGGAGTTTGAGGACCATCTCTAAGTTCAAAGTGTTCAAACTTCAAACACATATTCTTCAATCTTCATTGGACATTCCTTATGACTCGGTTTTCTTATATTAATGGATCTGATGGCAGAATTAATTGGGAAATATTGTGGTATTTTCTAAATATTTACTGCGTTTACGTTGAGTGTATTTGGCAACTCAAAGCCCTCTCATGAAATCTTAAAACATTTCTGATAGTATCTGTTGATCCTGTGCATTATTTAGGGCGCGTAAGCAGAAAACTGTCATGAAACCTTGAAAGGGTTTAATTCTGTTTCAGGCTTTCAGCCACTTGGGAAAGGTGTGCTTGCCAACATGCACCTTGAATGCAATCCATAAAACCACGAGGTTTCATGGGTATCTGTGAACTTAATGGATAGACCTAAAGAGGTTGCAAAAGTTTGATAGCATGAAAAGAAAAACCATAATGAGTTGGCAACAATTAAAACAAATATACACTTTTTGCGTTTCAGTGAGTTACAAAGATCATTTGCATTTGAAATCCCCATTGAAAGCAGGATGAAGAAGCGATTTTTTTAGTTTTCCTCTCTTTAAATAGTAAAGCATATGGGTTTCATTCATGAGGCCTCAGTGATTTTCACTCCAAAACACGTGAAACTCATGGTTGCAAAAAGTTGAGGTGTCAAGGGTTGGTTTGGCATGTTTGAAAACCCTTATTAAATTTCTTGATTCTTTATGTGGCCAAATATCTGAGATCATATTAAATCTGATTGCGTTCCATGAGGTTTCAAGATTCAGTGGAAATTTTCATATTGTCAAATTCCAAACATACCCAAAGTGACCTCATTAAGTTTTGGTTTCATGAAATCCCACAAGGTTGTGCTTATATTTTGAAACTTTCATGAAACTTGAGCTCGTAAAACCCAACCAGGTTTAAGGCAGTCTCAGTTTGCCAACATAAACGTCATAAAAAATTTGGGTTGCATAAGGTTTCAAAACTAGTGGGCTACTCCTAGGCAATACTCTTGCTACTGTGAGTTCTACTTTATGTAAGTTCACCACATAGGAAAGAAGTGAATGTGTCACAATTTTTGTATATGAATTTCTTCCTACGAAAATGCATGAAGTGGTGGACCACTACTTCCATGCCACCACATACTTTTTGCAATGGAACAATACTTGCTCGTGAGCACTTTGAGGAAACAAAAAGCAGTTGGAAGTGCCAATCCACGAAGTGGATTTCACAGATTGGCACTTTTTTCACTTCCACATTGTAAACCAAAAGGCCCAAATGTTTTAATAGGTTTCGAGTTCCAAATTGGTTTTGCACTTAAAATATATTGTGGTTTCCAACTCAAAATGGGTTTTACCATTAGTTGTATTGCGAAAAAAACCTCATCTTCAATGGGATAATCTCATGAGGTTCTGTGGGATCCCATGAGATCTTCAAGGTCATTGTTTAATTAGGTTGCCTTTGGATTTCGTTTTGCCAAAACACCCTTGATCTTTAACATCTTGGAATTTGAAAGTGATGTTCTGATATTGGCATCAGATCCAACTGACTTTTCAGATAAAAGGGTATTATTTTATGAAGAAATTGATGCTCAAATAGTGTGAACTTCTGAATTTCTGTGTGGACAGTTTATACCGAGGTGTATATCTTTATCTTTTGTAGAGTTCATATGTAACTTAAATTATCTTGCGTGCTTTTATTTAAAGAACCGACTCTGGGTTGTTTCTTTTGGTTGACTTCCTTTGTAGTCTCTGCAATACATACACTACTAGCCAGCAGACTTTGCTAGGCCATGCTGATGGCAAGAAACACAGAGCAAAGGCACGAGCTTTCCATGCTGCTCAGCAACCATCCAATCAAACAGAAGACTCGACTCCAAGTGAGAAGGATGGCCCAAAGGTGGAGCCAGTTGAAGGAAATGATTCTGATAACAAAATGCAAGGAGATCTACAGATAGACGCCAATGTATCAACCGGAGAAGGTGAAATGGAGAGCAAGGCAAATAGAAAGAGAAAACTTGATGCATCTGTTGAATGCCTCAGTAAAAAAAGTGATGAAAAGAACGCAAGCGAGTCGACCAATGGGGAAGTGATACAAGCAGAACTGTCAGAAGGACGTCATCATAAATCAAAGAAAAAGAATTGTTCCGACAACCTCATCAAAGAAGCATCCGAGAGTAAAATTAAGTGGAAGAAACTTGTTACTTCAACCTTGAAAACGGTAACACATTTCGTACTTTCCATTACTTGCAGCAGATGGCATCATGATAAAATATCTTCATATAATCTTCCACTCTGAAAAACTACAATCAGAAGTAATTGCATCTATTGCTTTTTTAGCACTGTTGATTATCATCGTTATTTAATTGATTGTAGTTATAATATGAAGCTCTTTGAAGAAGATTAATGCCAATGAGCGTATCTAGAGTTTCTTTGCTTCTCTCCAATAATGCAGTATACGATACATTTAATCTGTAGATTGGCATTTTACTCATCTTGTATCAAACTCATTTCCTACTACTCTTAATAGTTTAGGAGGCTAATATTGTGGTGGCTATGACAGAATTCGGATGGAATAATGAAGATTAAAAAATTACAAAAGCTTATTATCAAAGCCCTCAAGGATTCCGGTGTAACCGAGGATGAGGGGCAACTCCAAGAAAAGCTAATGCAGAAGGCAAGAAAAGACTCATGTCTTCTGTTTTCCTTCAAATATTAGATGTTTGTTAAATCTTACATTCATGCAGTAACTCCAGTTCCATATTAACTATTGGTAACAAACATATTATATTGGTGGTGAAGACTGAAAAATCAATCAACTGTCAAATCATTAAATTTGGACCTTTTATTGTGCAGATCAAGTCCAGCTCCAGATTTACTATCGATAACAAGCGCATTCACTTGGTGAAGACTGAAGAATCCTGATTGTCTATAACTGAGCAAAACTTTTGGGTGTTTAATTTTTGTTTTTTGTGCATTATCGTATAAAGTGTAAGTATTACGTTATTAATGGTCTTTTATTTGCTTTGCAAAGTGTGATTGTCTATGATCATTAATTTAATCATTATAGAAGTGGTACTGTTGATTTATTTATTCATTTATTTTTCCATTATGCAGGGACTCGACTTGCTTTTCTGGTTGATGGCAGCAGGCCATCTTCATTAAGGTACTGTTTGGGAAGGGTGGAAAATGGGAGGAAGGAAAAAGTTGAGGGGAAAGTGGGAGGAAAATTTTAAATGATGGTGTTTGGAAAGGGAGAGAGAACATGGAGAGGAAAATTTGAGAAGAAAAAGTAGGTGGGTCCCACCAAAAAATTTTCCTCCCAAATGTGGGAGGAAAATGGAGAGATGAGAGGAATTTGAGTGAATTTACCCCACCACCCCTCAAAAAGTTAATATTAAATCATCATTTGAGAATACCAAGGAGGAAATAGTAATTATACCTATATCTCCATAAACAAATAAAAAAATGTTTTTAAACTTTTCCTTCCCCTACTTTTTGTCCATCCAAACAAAGGAAGTGAAAATTAACTTTACTCTCCTCCATTTTCCTTCCTCTCAAATTTTTCTCTCCCTTCCTACAAATGTTCCCAAACACAGTGTAAGACCTCCTTCCTCAAATATCTCCATGATAAATGTATCTTTCCAATTAGAACTTGTAGACCAATTTTGTACGAACAAATCAGCCCTTGCCTGTTTTTTCAGTCATTGCCACCTGGCAATGATGATATTAGCTGACGACTGGAACACTTTCTGGAGAAAAGTAAATTTATTGGAACTATTTGAGAGGTATATTTGGCGAGAACTAAAGAACCCATACGCTGTATGCTTTATTTATTTTATTTTTTTAAACTCCAATTGTTGTATTGTGTTCGTCTTTGCGGTTCATAGAAACCTTTCAATTGCATGCTAACTTTAGCCTTCTCAGTGGTTATGGATAAATTCAAAAAAAAAAAAAAGTTTTCTTAAATGTGCTGCTTGTTGATGGTGTATAAATTGTGATACAAAAGATCAATTTAGAGGAAAATTTATGCAAATCGCATGCCATGCTAATCTGTTCATTTGCCCAGAACTGCGGTAGAATAATTCACTCGATGTCTGCAAGTTCCTCATGTTTGGTTTGCGGAATCAGAATTATGAGAGGAAAGTTATTTATTTTATCATGTGTTTGGATGACAAAGAAAATAATTTTCAAATAAAAGGAAAACAAGTAGAAAAATCGTTTTTTTATCTATCCTAAGATTGAAGGAGGGGTGTGTGTGTGTGTGTAATAAATGGTCAAAAGTAGTGGATTATATATATGTATATATTTTTTAAATCACATATAATTGTCAATTTAGACAGGCAAAATGGTGGTGATCACATATAAATGTTGAGTTGGACAGCCTACCAACATATGCAAAGTCATAGATTAAGAGTCTTATCATGCCCTAAATCTACCAAGAGGTTCAGAAGCTAAACCAATGAAAATAACCACACTCATATTTTACACACAAATCAAAATACCTTTATATCAGTGGAAATAGTTAAGGGGTGCAGATTTGGCTATAACTAATTACTATATAAGGACAATGATCACTGCGACGAAGGCTGCAGTAGTACAGATCAATGCCTGCAAAGCAAATAAATAGGGCTATTTATAAGGGCACATAAAAAGTTGATCAGGGTTAGCCAAAAATAAATTTTGATTTATTTACAAGTTTGCCATTAAAAAAATTATTCAGGACTAGTCAACATGTGAGTATATAAGTCAATTTTTTATTTTTTTTGCTCTCCTCTCTTTTCTCACAAAAAGAAAAAGAACAAGAACAAGAAGAAAAAGAAGAAGAACAATAATAAGAACAACAAGAACATCAATTTTTTCAAACCTAGTTTATTTGATTTTTTGCTCTCTTCTAATTTCTCAGATCTCTTTCTCCAAACCCTAGTTTATTTTTCTTTTTCTTGTTTGGACATTATGGATGAAACCCTAGTTGTAGAAGAAATTGAGTTATCAAATCTATCAAATCTATTAATCTATTAGTCTATTAACCAATTTTTCTTTATTAATAGACGAATTATGCATGAAATACTAGTTGTAGAAGAAAACTATGGAAGAAATCCTAGTTGTAGAAGAATTGGGTTCATATCAGGACTGTCACAATTTCTGACAGTCCTAGAAGTATTGAGGACTGCCAGAAATTGTGGCAGTCTTGAAATAGACTCGATGTACAAGAGGACTGCCACAATTGCTGGCAGTCCTAGAAGTACTGAGGACTGCCAGAAATTGTGGCAGTCCTGAAAGGGACATGCTCTACAGTAGGACTGTCACAATTTCTGGCAGTCTTAGACATATTAAGGACTGCCAGAAATTGAGGCAGTCCTGAAAGGGATTTGTTGTACACTTGCTGTACAACAAGTTCCTTTCAGGACTGTCACAATTTCTGACAGTCCTAAAGTCGAAATTTTCGAATGAAAAAACCATGTTAGGGTTTATTTCAATCTTGATAATAGAGTGAAATATGCATTTTATGGTTTATTTTCATGCATTCTTTGTGAAGAAAGAAGTATTTAAATTTTATTTTCATGTATTTTAGGGTTTATTTAATTTTTTGGGTGCCATCGAAATTGAGAATGAGAAGAAAACTAGGATTTTGATGGAGATGGTGATGATGAAAATGGTGGAGAAAAAGAAGAAGAAGATGAGAAGAAAACTAGAGTTTTGATGGAGATGTGAGAATGGAAATGGTGGATTTAAGAAGAAGAAGAAAAAGATGGATAGAAGAAGAAGAAGAAGGATTTTGGAAGAGAGTGAGTGAAATTTAAAAATGAGAGTAAAATTTGGACTTTGGGGGGTGTGGAGTTTGGACAGCCCCATGAATAGAAAATTTGGATAGTCCCAGTAAACTTTTCTCAAACATTGACTAGCCCCAATCCTGACTAGCCCTGATCAACTTATCATGTGCCCTTATAAATAGCCATAAATAGATGCAGCAAAGCCACCGCATTCTCTGGGATCTTTGCGGCGGTCGCTGCCAAGTATAGAATCTTCGCGTAGTACCATTTTAGAGGGCACAAAAATCCTACAAGAAAACTGCCAAGGACATCTTGTGAGGAAAAAACAAACAACAACACAACAGATGAGAATTTGAGGATTGAATAGAGAGGGAGAGCTTCTGTAGGCTTACGAAAACCATAATATGTACCAGCACTATCTATGTCGTTGTTAGATTGCTCTATAAGGAGCAAAGATCAGTCAGTTTTATATATATATATATATATATATATATATATATATATATAGCAAATGATCTCTAGTCTAGTGGTTAAGAGAGATGCATGCGGCCCGAGTGGTCAGGAGTTCGATTTCCAGTGGGAGCGATTCCAGAAAAAAATTACCTATATATATATATATAATTCGTCTATGTTGACAGTACAAGAAAATTCATCTATAATATTATTGAAAAATTAGATAAGAATATGTCTCCAATCCGCATTATAATGTTAAAGATATCCATTTGAAATACTCAACCTTTCGGCTTTTACATTCATTCAAATTACATATGGGTTCCTTTTCGACCATATTTTACCATTTTGAAGCATTAGAGTGAATTGAAGTAAGCTTATCAAAACATTATGTAATAATCTCAATCTAGTTAAATCAATAGCATTATACCTACTCTCCAACATTAGTACTCCAAGTATACTTGGTTTTTCTTAGATGGTCAAGATGTTCGTAACTTTATCCCTAATGTATAGACATGCCGAAATCCGTATTATTCCATGATGCAAACACCAAATCTTACAAACACTCCAAAAGGTAACTACATAGTACTTCGAAATTGTATCACTTGAAAACACTTTCTTTTGCAAGTCCCACTGATGTAAGTCTTTGATTCTTTTCCCACAGCATACTTTTCTTGCTACGTCACTACATACAAATCAGTTTCTAAGCAACTAAATGAAATCGGCCTATAATCCCAATTCCCAAACAACATCTAATTAACATAATTAAAGATATAAGAAAAAACTACTGTAGAAAATATAATCTGGTACCTCAAAGTTCAGAAATATAAAAGGAGACCCATCAAAGAAAAACCCTCATAAGAAAAGAACTCTCCACCAAAGGAATCATCTTCATCACTAAAATTTCCCCCCCAAAAAATAAAAAATAAAAATCTAGCAACAAAGACTAGGAATGAAGAAAATAGAGAAGAGGAAGAAAAAGCTCACCCATATATATAGGAAACCTATAGGAAAAAAACTTATAGAGAGAGAAGAGAAGAAGAAGAAGGGAGTATTTGTATTGGGTGCTGCTATTAGCACTCCTAAAATGTTATTCGGTACTTCTCTTTAATTTTTTAACATTCAAATTTTAAATATACCCCTGCATTGAATATGACATTAATTTGTGCATGCATGGAGGGAGGAGTGTAGGATGACATTTTAGGAGTGCTAATAATGTTAATATATGGACAAACGTGGAATTTAAATGTTAAAAAATTAAAGATGAGTGCCGAATGACATTTTAGGAGTGCTAATAGCATCACCCTTTGTATTAAAATTATGGTAGAAGAAAAGGAAAAGCCAGATTAAAAGCAGAGGCTTTATTACATATTTTTTCTAGTTCAAATTCGGTTTAGTTGTTGTTAGCGGATCAGGACCTACGGGCCGTGGCCTCCTAAAATGGAGTAGCGGATCAGGACTACAACGATTATTCACCAACCTGATTGTTCCCATATGCCACTAGGGGCTGTTAGATTGCTTCAATGTGTAAGAAATAAAAACAAAATTGTATGCTTGTGAGTTCCATGTTAGTTCTTGTCTGCTAAAAATAATTTCAATATTCGGATAATGTAATATTTTGTAACTTGGAAGTGATCAAATTCACACTTTCAATATTTAGATGGCTACAAAAAAGATGATAAAATAAAAAGTATATTACAACAATAAAAAAATAATTAACTTAAGTATTAAAATATTGTTTTATTTAATAAATATTAAACTATATCAATTAAGTTAATAATCTTAAGTATTTACTGCTAGCACTAATTGTTTAACTAACTATTAATACTAATTACATATGGGTTCCTTTTGAGCCATCATGAGTAGGAAGGACACTCGTTCTGATGAGTCTCTGGATCAATCTCCTCCCATGTCCCCTACTCACTCCACCCTTGCAAGCTTCTCCTCTCTGACCGATTCTACCGATATACAACAGTTGAAGGAGGTGGTCGACTTCTCTCTGGATCCCATGGAAAGTGACTATATGGATAATGAGAACTCGGGTTCTGATCCAACGTGCAAGTACTCTTCTTCCATAGATATTCCTCTGAATCCTAATACGGTTTCTGTCAGTGGTGATTACTCTCACAGACCCAGGGCGTCCTATGATATGACTCTACTCCCCAACTCAGCACATGGCGATGAAGACGCTGCTAAACTTCTGAGCCATCATGACAACATCCCTATCATAGAACTTCCCCCCTCGCCCACTCCTTCCCCGACGAAGACTCACCATCCCCGCAAACTGACATGGAAGCGTCGGGCTCGCATGAAGTGGCATCTCCCCAACTCCTCTCCAAAACATCACATGGAGGTCAAAAAGTGTCCTCTCCCTGCCATCACCAATCCCAGGGCTTCCAAACGAGCGACTGAGTCGGTGATCACTCCTCCACTAGATACTGCAGATATGGCGACTGACATTCTTCAGTCGCTAAACAAATGTTAGTATTCTCATGGAACTGTCGTGGGATGGGGAATGCCTCGACAGTTCAAACTCTCCGCTCATTCCTCTCCGCCACCCATCCTTCTGTCTTCTTTCTCTCTGAAACCCTCTCTTCTCCTCAGTACTCTTCTCAAATTCGGCCTTCTCTTGGTTTCCCTAACACCTTCTCTGTTCCTCCGACTGGTCGTTCGGGTGGACTCTGGTTAGGTTGGACAGATGACTTCAAGGCCTCTGTCTCCTTCTCCTCTCCGAACCTTATTATTCTCTCCATTAATAATGATGACAATTCTCCGAGCTGGAATCTCCTCTGTGTGTATGGTAGCCCAAGGAATAAAGATCGGCCGCTTCTCTGGGAGTCGATCAAGTCCCTCTTTGATTCCTTTACCACTCCTTGGTGCTGCATTGGTGATTTCAATGCTATCACCAATGCTGCTGATAAAATTGGAGGGCGAGGCTTTAATAGGCGATCGAATTCTTCCTTTATGCAGATGATTGATGATTGTGGGCTTATTGACCTTGGCTAGGTAGGTCCAGCATTCACCTGGTCCAATGGTCGTAGCTCGTCCCACCTTATACAAGAAAGATTGGATCGTACCCTTGCTAATGGTGAATGGTGTAGCAAATTCCCAGATTCCACTGTCCATACTCTCCCCAGATATAACAGTGATCATGCTCCGATCCTTCTTAATACCAACAACCGTGCCCAACGAAAAAAGCGGCCCCTCCGCTTTGAGAGTTATTGGCTCAAGAATGAAACTTTCTCTGATGCACTCCTGAATTCATGGAGTGAGGCAAACTCCTTTCCTGAAGCTTGTTTCATTGACAAGCTTAATCATACCATGAAAAAACTCCACAAGTGGAGCCGCTCCTCTCTCAGCTCCATCAAGTCCCGTATTATTGTTCTGCAGGACCAGCTATTGTCTATCCAAAAGTGTACCCCATCTCGGGGTTCTATGTGTACTGAGAGAGACATCATCAAGGAGATCAATGGCCTTCTTATGATCGAAGAGGCTTATTGGTCTCAACGGGCCAGATGCAAATGGATCAAGGAGGGTGACAGATGCACTAAATATTTTCACATTAATGCCTCCATAAGGAAAAGAAGGAATGGCATTCGATCGATCCAACTCCCTAATGGTTCATGGACTAGTGATCCTGAGGTAATTTCTTGTCACGACCCGATCCCAATTTCTTGGGTCGACTCGGATCATGCCCAGCCTGCACCGTTGTTGAGACGGCGGCAGTAAGCTGTATTCCATATGCAGGTACAATCAACAACATTTGAATTTATAATTGCCACAACATTTTATTTAACGATAAAAATAAACTTGTTCATTACAAAAGAGTTCACCACTTTTAAAATAACATTAATTTAAATAAAGACAACAAATCTCCATCTAAGCAGAAATATCATCATCAACATCAGGAACCTCCTCTGGGAGCACAGCAGGGTACAGCTCCGGGTCATAGTAAGTATTAATCAGAAGCTCGGATTCATCAATAGAACCTATTGGGGGTGGGGTATCCAGTCAGGAAAGGAGCAAGTACAATTATGAAAAATAACAATTTGCATAATAAATAGAAACTTGCAATATTAAATAATTTTGAAACAATGATTTCCAACTATAAAACAATTGTGATTTGAGTAAGCAGTATCTATGACCGGTTTAGGATGATTCAATTGTATCCTATTGATACGGTCCGGCCTAACCCCATGTGAAGAGGGGTAAGCTCGCACATTCATTAACTATTTGGCTTTGATCATAGATAACTACGCTACTCCCCATTATCCCGATGCAATGATTCAATATTACTCTAGGAGAGAGTACGTGTAACAGTTGTGTATTTAACATGCAAAATTCTAATATTAATTAAACTGCAATTAAACACAACCGTACTTGCCTTGAATTTCAATTGGTCGAGATTGGTACTTCAGAATTCGAAAGGTCACGTTCCTCCTTGAAATCCTACATTCCGGGGAACTTATCTCAGAAATACAAATACCAGCAAAATAATCTAGTTGCAATCTCTATTTGTCTTTCCTAGTCTATTTTAGTTATTAGCTAGCTAACACAACATCACAACGTTTACTAATGAGTTTAAATTTAGAAATTCAATTTAGGTTTTTCGGAAAAACTTGTAATTTTCAATTGAATATAAAACGTGGTATTTTATTAACTTATTGGGAAAATTTTAGTGTTTTATAATTATATGTAAAAATATAATTTCTTTTCTTAAAATGAGAAAATCGTGAATTATTAATTAATAATTAATAATAATATTGATTAATCCTACGCGTTTACTCAATCCCAGAAATCACAAATTTATTGCTCCTACTGATTACAACTTTTTGCAGAAGATAAAGAATAGGCTTATGCCCTTACAAATTTATACATGAATTTAAATAAGAGAAAAATGGGTTAGTCCTTTAAATCGCCTAAAAATTAAATAATAAAATTTTAACTAAATTTGTAAAGAATGTCTCAGAACTGGTCCAATCTTCAAATACAGCTATTCTGCCTCAACGTCCGGACGAACCGGTGCGTTTGCATTTCGCTGGGGCCCATTGACCAATATGGTCATCGCCCAAAAATATTATTAAAATAATATTTATCAGAAAAATCATTTTAAAATCTTTTAATAAATTTTCCGAAAATTTCGGCAGCATTCCCTCTGTTTTCGGGATAACCCAAAAACTGGGAAACGCTCCGATTATCCTGCAAAATAATTCCCAAACCAGGGATATCCCATAATATATATAAAAACAACCACATAATATATTTCCTGAAAATTCTCGGAAATCCCGAAATGATATCAGAAAATTTCACAGACCCAATCTTCCCAAAAGAAAATAAAGCACATAATATATATTTTTTTCTTCAAAAGTCAACAGTACCAAAAACTCACAGAAGTTAATTCCGAAAACCCAAAGCCAACAGAGACAAATTCTCTAACCAAGTGAATATCATAATTATTCCCGAAAATTCTCGGAAATCTCGAGGATTTCCACAGAACTAAGTTCTGACCAAAGAAATCCAATTTAATCACAGAACCAAACCAATCAGCAACCATTTCCTGAAGAATTTCGGAAAGTCCGAAATGTTACGTAATTACAACGTAACCGAAAACCCGAATTCCCGAATGGACCAGAAATCATCATAGACCATAAAAATAATCTACGGGATCCAGAAATTACCCAAACGAAGTCGAATAGAAACCCGAATCGGGTCTCGGAACCAAACGACACCCCTGGACACGGTGAAGGCGAGCGGGGCCGACGGACGAGGGCCACGCGGCGGGTGCCGGCGGTGAACGGCGGCGGTCACGGGCGGCTGGGCCGGGGCGCCGGATCGGGTGGGGGCGGCGGAGCTTCAGGAACGGGGTCGCCGGAAAATGGTTTGTGAACGCTAGGGCTTGAGGAATTGGGGAAGAAGAAGATTGGGATGGTGGTGTGGAGAATAGTGAGTAGTAGGGACTTTTATAGGAAGGAGGGGAGGGGAAGTTACGAAGTCGGAGAGCCACCCTCAAGGCCGGCGGCGGTGGAAGGCCGGGGGTCGGGCGTTGGTCGGGTTGGAGAAGGAGAAAAGTTCTGAGCTTTTAAAGCTTCATCCCAACAATTAATGAATGAGTGGTTCTCATTCTCTTTCCAGAAGAATGACTTAACTGTTAGTTAAGTATATGGGTTTGGTAAATGGGTATTGGGCTGTAGGAAAATAATGGGTCCCCATTTGGTTTTAAAAGGATTTGACCAACCAAAGACTGTTGGATTAATGGAATGGGCTTAGTGATAGTTATGGAAAAATTGTTGGGTTTTATAAATAGGCTTTGAATTCATTTGGGTTTGGGTATGGGTAGAGTCCAAAATGGGCTTAAGGAAAAATGGCTAAAATAATAATATTATTTAGGAAAATTTTTGTACAAACTTATTTAGGACTCCTAAGAACTTAATATTTTAAGTTCAAGGTGAGTTCAATTTCGGATTCGGGTCTCGGCTGTCAGACAAAAGTCCATGTTATTTATTTTGAAAAATAATTTTATACCTAATAATAATAATTTTAATATTTAATCTATCAATTTAAAAATGATAACATTATTCTAATAAAATAAAATTAACATGCAAATTAAAAGTACGGGTTTCACATTTCTTCTTCGACATTAGTCATTTTTCTAATCTTCTTGGAACAGATGACTCTCTTCCTATGGACCCAGCATTTGTTGTCTCCTCTAGTCCTCTTACAGGGGAGGAATCACTTTTCCTGGGGTCGATCCCAGAACCCTCGGAGATTGAACAAGTTATCAAAAATATGGGTGCCCTTAAGGCCCCTGGGCCTGACGGGTTCCCTGCTCTGTTCTATCAAAAAGGATGGCAAGTGGTTGGGCATGATCTTACAAGAACAATTCAACACTTCTTTGCCAGTGGTGAACTAGGTAAGTCCATGAATCACACACATCTGGCTCTTATTCCTAAGTGTGCTGCTCCTCATACAGCGGCGGATTTTCGCCCGATTGCTCTTTGTAACGTCTCATACAAAGTTATCTCGAAGATTCTTGCTTCCAGACTTCGTCCATTTATGGATAAGTTAATCTCCCCTTTTCAGAATGCGTTCATTCCTGGTAGACAGATATCTGATAACTGTATTATTGCTCATGAACTTTTTCATGCCATGAAAACTCGATCGAAAAACAGGGATCTTTTTGCAATGAAGATTGATATGGCTAAGGCTTATGATCGGCTTGCGTGGCCGTTTATCAAGAGTGTTTTGAATGGTTTGGGGATTCGGGAACACACAAACAAGCTTATCATGATGTGTATCACTACGCCATCATTCTCTGTTCTTATCAATGGCTCCCCGGAGGGATATTTCTTTCCCAAGAGAGGGATTAGGCAAGGGTGCCCACTCTCTCCATATATTTTCATCCTATGCTCTGAAGTACTCTCTCAGTTATTCTATCGATACGAGCAGGACGATCTTTACAGAGGTATTCGTATCAATCGATACACCCCTACTATTTCACATCTCCTATTTGCAGATGACATTTTAATATTTGGGATTGCTTTGGCTAATTCCATCTTGACTGTGCAAAATATACTGGATATATTTTCCTCCTGGTCTGGGCAATTGATAAACTTTGGGAAGTCAAGTATTCATTTTAGCAACCATGTATCTCCCCATACCAGGACTTTACTCTCGAATATGCTGGGACTTTCTCCTATGAGCTGCTCTGATAAGTATTTGGGTCACTCTCTTATTGCCCAAAGGGAGGATCAACTCATTCAATGACCTTCTCGAGAAGATTTCATCCCGTCTAAATGGCTGGAAAGCGAACATGCTTTCCCATGCTGGTCGCTCTGTGCTAATTAAATCTACTTTGGGATCCATCCCTCTTTATTCTATGTCAATCTACAAAATCCCGCTAGCTATTTGTAATTCTATTGATTGAAAATGTCGAGATTTTTGGTGGAGTCAGGACTCTGGTACCAGGAAATTGCATCATATATCCTGGAAGAAATTCCTATTGCCCAGGAAAGAGGGTGGATTAGGATTCAGAAATGCCAGTTGGGTGAATGAGGCGATCATCGGTAAACTTCTGTGGAGATTCATCACCAATCCACATCAGCTATGGGCTCAGCTATTAACTGGCATTTATCTCCAGAACAAATCCATATGGCATATCTCCAAATGCAGGAATGCATCTGCCACTTGGGCTAGCATTCTTGATTCTCGAAAGCATTTCGAGGGGAAGGTATGTTGGAAAATAGGTGGTGGTTGGATTAATATATTCAATGATCCCTGGGTTCCAGGCATTCCTGGCTTTCGGGTTTGTGGTCATCCCAATATTCAAAACATGCCTAGGCTTGTTCGAGAATTGATGGATCCTGCAGGGAAGAACTGGGACTTACCCCTCATTAATTCGATCTTCCCCCCCCCCCGGGAATCGAAGGCTATCACTGCCATTGATCTCCGGGAGAGTACCCCTAATGATAAACTTATCTGGACTTGCTCCAGATCTAGGGAGTTCTCGGCTAAATCGCTGTATGAGACTATTCGTCGAAACAGCCCCTCTAGCTCGACAGCAGCTACACAAAATATCAAATAGGATAGACTTTGGAAGGTTACAGATATCCCTCCTCGAATTCTGATGTTCATCTGGAGATTATTGCATCATGGATTGCCGCTTATGTCTACCATCAATAAGTGGAACGCTCAGGTCAGCCCTATGTGTCCTTTTTGCTTTATTCATGAAGAAAATGTGGACCATCTATTTTTTCATTGCTCTATTGCTAGGGAGGTATGGTTCTCTAGCCCGATGGGTCTGCGCTCCGATGATTGTAGCACTATACATTCCTTATTACACGGCTGGATTAATGATCACCAAGATAATACAGTCATCCAAATGACTGCATCCATTCTTTGGGCCATTTGGAAATCTAGATACGATTGTGTCTTCCGTAATAAGGCCCCTTGCACTCAACGTATTGTGAATTATGCAATGAGCCTTCTCCCCTCTTATACTGATGACCACCATAATAGCTTGGCAGAAATCAATAAACTGAGGCGATTGGCGACCACAGACACTCCCTGGCAGGCCCCATCCTCTGGGGATATCAAGATCAATGTTGACGGGGCGACTTCCTCCTCGGCCAGTGCGGTTGCAGCGATTGCTAGGGATGCATCTGGGGGCTTCATTGCTGCTGAGACAAGATGCTTTGAGTGCTGGAATTCTATTGATCAGAGCCTTCAAGCCGAGATGGAAGCTTTCAAACTTGGTATCGATCTTGCCAGGAGGTTAGAGTATAGTAATATCAGTATTGAAGGAGACTCCCTTATTGTAATCAAGATTCTCAAAGGAGACACTAGCATTATCCCGTGGAGACTTGCCGATTTGTCCTCGTCTATCAAGCGGGATCTTGCTTCCATTTCGAATTGCAGTGTTCTATTTACCAGGCGGTCAGGAAATAAGGTAGCCCACGTTTTAGCTGGACACTCTCTACATTATAAGTGCTCTGTTAGATTCTCTTCTCCGCCTCATTGTATTTCCCAGGCCCTCATTGGGGACTGCTCTTTGATTGTAGATACTCCTAGTTGTTCTTAATAAATGATTTATTCCTCAAAAAAAAAAAAAAAAACTATTAATACTAATTAATAATTAAAATATATTAATTATTTAATACTGACTGTCTTTCTTTTCCATTCCCCAAAGTCTTTACTAATTATTTACCGCTTAATTATTATTATGAAAAAACCACACCTTTCTTTTCTTTTTGTTTCCCAAATATCAGTAGATCCTCATCTACACTCTCCGTCTACTTCACCAACACTTCCTCTCCATTTACTTCACATCCTCCTCGCCGACAACAGCAACGACAACGCCTCCATACGACCGTGAGCAGATTCACGAGACTTGGAGAGCCTACTAGCATCTACAGTTGCCTTCGCCTGCCGCTTCTCTCTCGATCTGGTGTCAAAAGTAGTCACCTGAATTTTTTTCGAATTTTCTTTTTGATTTTTTTTCATGATTTTTGTATGGAACCAATTGCAAGCAACCAAAGGTGGTAGTTATAGATATATTTTAGGACACAATAGAAGTCTCGGTTCAAAGGTGGCTCATTATCTTTCTTCTTTGATACTTTGCCCGCACAAACTTTGTACAAATATCCCTTGTTACTTGTTAGCATGACATCTCACAAACTTTGTACAAATACCATGACATGGACCTCTTTGATTTCTTGGCACGGTACAGGTGACCTCACTAGTTTATCCTCATTTTAGCATTTTAGAAAACCAGGGCCTACCAGATTGTTGACAGCTATAGCATCTCATGATACTCGCGCTTGTCAACGTCTGAAAGAAACAATGCATAACAAATTTTCATAAGACACCACACTCATCAATTATCAAATTATTGTCCACAACTCGGTTTATCTTTCGCCTTATTCTTTAACAAGTCTTCCTGTTCATATTGCGAAAAGACGTAATCTCAGAGAAATCCACAAACAAGGCACTGAGCCACTTACAATTCATTTGAGAAAGGTCTCGCTACTACTTGTGGGATAACTCCTTCACCACCTCTCCAAGGGAGTGATCATTGCGAATACTTTCAAGCCACTTTGAATTGATTTTAACCCGCTCAATACTCTGCTTCAATGTTCTGGTTATCGAAGGAGTAATTCGGCTTGAAAAGAAACTTTCTATTTCCTCGGCTTTCTCGTCAGAAGAAAACTAAAACAGAGAAGAAAAAGGTCAGATAATTAACAAGTACAACTCCTGAACCGAGTAGAAGATTAACACAGGTTTCAAGGTAGGGTCAGTTACCGGTGACACGATAGAGCTTATGAAAGAGGTAAGAAGTGAACCAGCCCACGTTTTGGAGATATACTCCCAATTCTCCTGCATTTCAAACAGAAAAAAATGATGAATGTTACCTACGCCTTGCTGAGTTACAAACACATGACTAGTGAGTGCTCAACAAAGGACCACAAAGATGCTAACACCTTATCAACCAAGTATGAGCCCAAACTATACAGGCAAATCATCCAAACACTAGACAGAAAATGTGACCAACAAGAATCTCAAGATTATACTGACCATTAAAAAAATGATGTGATAAAAATTTCGCCAATTTACTACGAAAAATTAGGAAACAAATGCATGAAGTGAAAACATTTGCAAGTAACACTGAACCTTTAACCATTTCCATGCAGTTTCCCGTCCATTCCAACTAACTCTAAGTCCATAAACTGCATCCTGATTCCGCACCTTAATACGGAAAGAAAGAACAATTAGTCGAGTTCTTGTCGAGATTCAAGAAAGCTAGCAAAAGAAAATCATTCATTACCTCAGGAGTCAACAAAAAGTTCAAAGCTTCCAGTACAATTTCTGGATCAGGGCAAGATACCAAAGATCCTAACGAACATGGTAAAAAGGAATTCTCGATAAGAACATCATAGCAGACCATAAATCGTGACAAAAGTATAACAAAGTTCACATACCTAGTATGCGTACTTTTTCTTGGCTTTCATCAGTCTCTCTGTATATCCTTAAAAGGGACTCATAACCAGATTTATTTGAGATGGTGACGGTCTGCATTATAGCAACATATGCAGCCTACATAATAATTTAACACGAGAAAGTGAGTATGCTAGATACATAGACATGAGGATCGTCGTTTAGTATCCGCAACCTATATTTCCAAACCTTTCTGGTGTCAGGAGGAAGAAGCGAGGTATTTCTATCATTCAAGAACGCTTCAAAACGCCTTACTGCTTCATTATGAGTTATATCATGCCCAAATTTAGCAAGAGCAATCAATAACTCCCCTCTTAACATAACATCCAAATGGCTTTCACCATCTCGAGATTCCCATCCTAACTTTCTGAAAATAAATTATGGGAGGTGATTGCTTATAGACAGACAAAAAGTAATCACCTAACAATTTGCGATAAACTAAGATCAAGACAGGAAAATAAGTGAGGTGATTAGTCAAAACATGGAGAGGGTAATCATCTAATAATTTGCCACAAACAACTATGAATTAGAAAAAATTGAAGTATTTTTTTATATATCAAGCTAATGACCATTCTCCCCTAGATTGTATGAGACTAGGTAGATTTCATGTATCCAACCCAAAAATTTGCAATAAAGGTTTGTTCTTGGTGTAGATTTAGGAATCACAGACACTTCAAATCTGGATCTGTCGGACACAACCCGGACACTCCAAAATACAGTAGGCCACACCATAGGTGCCATATTGCAGTGTCCTTACCATGTTGTGTCGTATTAGTGTCATGCATCACATTTGTCGATAGATTTTCATAGCCACTATGTTTTGTTTAAAAAAAACACTTAACGAGTGACAACTAAGATGATTCCAATGGATCAACATGGAAGCGAGATCACAAATTGATCTGAAAAGAATCTGAAGGACCAAGGTGGCAGAATATATTTTATATAGTATTTGAAAGAGATCTGCAACCCTTTACTCTTAAACCAAGGTGACAAAATATAATTCAAAAGGAACTTTTCCCTCTTTAAGCCATCGTTTCCTTAATTGCTCTGAGCACTACCTCCTATTCTCTTTCATCATCCACATCCCAATTTATTGGATTAGTGCTCTACCGTCTCCTTAGATTTGGATCACTATCGTAGCTGTACCCGTGTCCCTATTCATACAACAAAGGGTGACTATATTGAACTTATTTGAAAATGTCAGTATCTCGTATCTGTATTGTTCTTATCCGTATCTATGTCCATACTCAGGCAATATAGATCACATGGAAGAATGCGGCGGGTTGAGGTAAATTAAAAAGGGTGAGGTCTGATGAGAACAGCCGCATAAAGTAGGATGGCAATTGATAATGATTTTCTGGTAGATTGTACTTTTCCTGGATGCTACCACTTTCCAATGATTATTTTCCTCTTATGTGGGGTGCCCTAATCTGATCCAAACTGGTTACTACAAAAATGTAACAGTCATCAAATAAAGATCCAGTTTTAAATCACATGTAAATATTTTATAACATACTCCTAGTTCAGTTCCAATTTGTTAGTATGCCACATGAACAGTAGTTGCTGGGCAAGGATTTGTAGAGGGTGTACATAATTATACCACCGAAGCTTGGTTCGCACTTAGATGAAACTATTGAACGTCCATGGACCTAAGCTTACACTATAGCTCCTCACCTAATTCCTATTTCCTAGTGTAAAATTAAAATAAGACCTTTACATATGAGAACTGTAATGCACCTGAGAACAGTCATATCGTACAAAGGATGTTATTTGGACCCTGAGCCAAAAATAGTTCCAATGATATTTGTACAAGACTCGGAACTGCTAGGTAGGTACAATCCAGACCTCTGTAACTGTAAGTATTTAATCCAGATCAGGTAATGGTCTGCATAAATCTTAGCCAGCCAAGACCAGAGATCTGAAATAAATGGCTAGCATGCTGAGCAAAATCTCTATGTAGAGGACCCAAACCGAGCTAAAACTAACATAGTCAAGTTCCAGAGTTCTCATCCCATACAAATCCCTGATCCGGGTTAGGTCCAGCAGCACATGGACCCGACCAGATCCAGCCCGATCCAACAAAAGCTCTAATCCTTTCTTCCAGGATCAGTGCAAGATCACTGACCTGATCCAGAAATTACCTTCTCTACTTTACATCAGAAAGGCAGTGAAAACCATGACGTTAAAGAGCATCAAAACTCCCGAAAATAAAAATTATTTTGTCCACCAAACATGTGATGTGGAGCATGGGGTCTAAAGAATCAATAATTTACTATTAGTAGACTCAGTCGTGAGATATAGAAACCTACATATAACTGATAGAAAAAGAGACGAGTCAGGCATTTGCAAAAAAAAAAAAAAAAAGAGAATTATTTACGACACTAACTTGAGTGGAAAAAAAACAGCAAATGGAAAAGATTGATAAAGGCACAGCAGGAAGTTCCCATACTCATCATATAAAAAGTTCCATGTAAAAGCATTTGACATCACAAAGTAAATAAAATAGACCAGCTCTGACCCAATCATACTCAATCCTAAACTTGCTTAATGGCAGGGAGTTTGGTCTTGGTAAAACAAAAAAAAATGGTAATAGAACAATGCAAAGGAAGTATTTTAAGTGAAAGAGCAAAATAATCAACTAAGAGAGAATTTAGGCTCTAGTATACAGTGTTCTTGGGCACATGGTGGGGTGTGAGAAGTTCAAGTGTCTACAAGAGTCCAATATGGAACTTTCCAAAGTATGACAAGAGAAAATGTCTATATTTTACAAGTGTATGTGCAAATCTATATATTAACTTAGGCTTCGTTTGGTATTGCTGCTGCTTTGCAAAAAGCAGAAGCAGCTTTTGAAAGCAGCTCCCCTGCCTTCAGAAGCTGGCCCAGAAATGAACTACTATATCAAAAGAATAAGCAGCAGCAACCGAGAATCCTGTACCAGACCCAGCCTTAGACATAAGAATTTACGGTTAAAAGGGGACCAAATTAAAAGGAAATTTGAAGTAGATTCGTCTTTCCTCTTAAGCAATAAGATGAGAGAACGTGTATCATTTTTCACATTCTCTTTCTCCAGAGCTTTTTCCCCTTTTTCACCAGTTAATCTGATTTTCAGAAGTCTTCATAAACTGTTAAAACTTTGTTTCATCAGAATCTTACCGGATGTACAATCATAGGGCTGACCACATTACAATGTCAGTGGTTATAGTGGATGGTAATTATTGATCCATGATCCAGATGGATAAATTTATATGTTTTTTACCATGATTTTTTACCAAATTAATTTGTGTGACAAATCTTAAACCTTATATATCTAAAATGTAACCTAAAATGAAACTTAACCTATGAGTTTACAAACAAAGCAGTGAAAAAGAAACCATCTTGCTTCCATCAGTATTAAACAAGTACAGGATGCCAAGAAAAAAGATACTAACAATCCATATCATGATTATTGGAGAAGGTAAAAGGACTACTTAAGTAATAATATGACACAAAGGAAATTAAGAATATGTTAAAATAAGAATGAAGAAACTTACTGTGCATGGACTTGAAGAATACCGATAAAAAACCTTCTGATATCATCTAACAATCCAGGAATAGCATCAGCGGCTACGCTTATAACTTTATAACTTATCTGTTGAGACAGTACAGTTAAGAACTCCTAGAGGGAATATGACATTAGGAAACAAAGGAAATATGGAGGAAAAGCAAACATACAGTGATTATGTGTGACAGCACAGTATATTCAAGCTCTTCCCTGTAAGCATCCAACAATGACAACAAGGATGACAATGTCTGCTTGCAAGCCATGCATAGGGCAAATGAATCTTCTAAAAGGCCTAAATATAGAACAGTTCACAGGAAGCTTAGTGCTTTTACACTAAAAGAACAAAGCAAAAAAGTACTAATGATATTACCATATCTGTCTGTTGCAGATAGCTGCTTGGATTTTACTGCATTTATAAGTGCAGCTGCAAGTTCAACATCGTATTTCACTCTGTAGAAACCTGTTTGATCAACATTGAACTTGATCCAAGAGCCTCCAGCTATCCCTTGGCTGTTTTCGCCCAACAAGCTTGCCTTACCACTTGGAGAACCAAGTAGCTCCAGTATATCCAACTTGTCATATTTTGTTTTTAGCAAAAACTTTTTCTGTGCATTATATGAACTGCAACATAAAGTCAATGGAACAATCCACTGACCGTCACCCGAGGACCCATCTGCCAGGAAATGGGTCTACAAAAGAAAACATTCCATCATTCAAGGAAAATTGACAGCATCCAACAAGTATAGCAAGATTGATAGGTAATTTTTGAATGCCAACTAAGCTATATAATACTTTGCTGGAGAGAAAGCGAACGACATATACATATGCTTGTATCACACACAAAGCTTCTTTTTGCATTTACCCAAAATGGTGTCAATTAAACATTTCAGCATAGTTGTAACATCTGAAATCTTGGCATTTCATTATGTTCATTCTGCATTAACCTACGATGGTGGCAAGGAGAGACAAGTGCCGGTCCAAGAATTCAGGAACTTCTGTGTAATATATTTCTATTTCTTTTTTGAAAAATAAAATACTGCTTTATACAATATATAAAACAGATTCAACTTATGTTTATAAATCCTCCTATAGAGCTTTGCTTCTTTCTCATGTAGGTCCAGGTTCAAATACTTGTGGATAAATAGGTGTTGTTCTCTTGTTTTCTAAACAAAGGAGGTAACCCTAAAATTAAATACATTTAATTAAAATCTATACCATTTCACTCCCTCTGGCCTACTAGTGGATTTTTTCTACTTATCCTGAGTGAATGCTGCGTTCAAAGTTCAAACCAAGCCAATAGCACGTTTCTATTCTTCCCAAAACTATGTTATTAAGAAAAATATTGTTATTAAGAAAAATATTGTTATTAAGAAAAATATTGTTGATAATATACATATGATATTAGACTTTTAAACATCATTACACATAGAATTGATAGTTTTTCTGCGCACGGTATGGCAGTAAAAAGCTGATACTTTTCCTAGCAACTATTCTGTTTATTTTTTTTAATTCATTGTTTCGAGTTAAAAAATAGTATGAATTTATGTTACATATAAAAGTGATTACACCTGAGACATATTAGTGCCCCTTCTGGGTATAGTAGCAGGGTGGCGTTTTTTTTCACTAGCAACTATTGGTTGGAGTTGAACCATACGAACATTTTTTACGAAAAATTCAGAAGTAATACTTGTTCGGATATGTTTTCAAGAAAGCTCCAAGATCTGTAGGTTACACAGTTTCCAATATAATTGCTTAATGCTTATTCATTATAATTATGTGTCTTTAAATTCTTTATATATATATATATATATATATATATATATATATATATATTTTATATATATATATATATTTTATATATATATATGGTAGAAACTAAAAGGTTCCTAAAGGTCCCCATAGCAAAGTGACGAGGGAGGCAGACACATGTTATATCAATGTTTACATGTTTCGCACAAAATCCCAACTAAATATATAGGAGGAAAGATAGCTACAAGAGAATAAGATGGAACAAGCAGATTTCAAAAGGTGGGTTCCTCCCTAGGAAATTTTTCTAAGGGGACCCCTTAGGAACCGGAATTCCATACACATACACATACCTCTAGGTATGACACTGGATGAGAGAGGTCACCCATGTCTATAAATGAACATAGCTAAAAGGAGAATGCTGAAGCAGATGAGTAGAGCAATATATTGAAAGATAGGATAAGAAATAAGTGTAGTCGTGGGATGTTGAAGGTGGCGATAATTGAGGCCAACAAGAGATGCACCAATAGGAGTCATAATATTTTAGTTAAAGGATCTGCTAGAACTAGGGGTAAGCCAAAACGAACTTTCATTGAGGATTAACAAAGGATATGGTTTTTGTTAATGTTATAGAGGACATAGCCCTTAACAAAGCTGAATGGAAGGATTCAAATTGCCGAGCCAAATATTTGGGATAAAGGCTTTGTTGTTGTGGCAAGTGTGTTTAAGATCACTTATGCTAAGGATCTGCCAGCAGGTTCCATTATATTAATGTATGAAATAGCGGTATTGGGCCCTTTTTAATTGCAGTTCTGTGTGCGTTGGCGTGGTTTGAATCGGTTGGTATGGGTAGTTTCGGCAGTTTCTGTACCGACTATTTTGTCGAGCTAGAAATATCCACAAGCTAGCATGGACACAATATGTGCAACTTTTAGTTTGTCAACGACATCAATCACAATCTAAATGCCAAGCAAGTCATTACAACATATTAAATTCAATCTAACAATGAGGTTGTTCAACATTTGCTCCAATATTCCTTTCATCATTGCAAAAAGCCACTGCTCTACTCTGCAGATATGCTCAACCTTGATGAGGGAAAGCACTATTCTTATAGGGGGGCATCAAATCAAGTACAAAGCAATATTTTGTAAGTAATGATTCAAGGCAGTATAAATGAAAGCATCAATAGTACATCTCGGCTGTAAAAACACAACCATACGCAGGCACACGATACATATTGTGCTTTGGCCAACATGCAGGAAGCACAGTGTCCTTCACACGCATGAATACATTGCATACCTTTGAAGATTATCTGTATTATAGGTTGAACCATATTAGTACAAGTTTTTATCATATCACACCAAGTGATTAAAAAAGATGTAACCACGTTGATACAATGTTAGACCAAAACATAATCATATTTAATATTGATATAATTATCATCATCAACATCCAAATCTTCTCCATCAAAATGGGGTTGAATATGGAGCAAAGCCATACAAGACCTGAACGTTTTTATGAATGGATGTCAATCTGATGTCCATGATTGTGCGTATTTCAGAGCCAAGGTAAGCCACAAGGGCAAGAAAGAGCCTCGAGTTATAAGTAGGCCTTCATTTTTGGTGAGGACGCTAAGCTCATGCAACCAAGGAATAATGTTAATGTAATAATTATTATCAACATCCCTTTCATTACTTGCACTAATTTGTGGCAGCCACTAAGTGAAGGTTATCTAGCATAACTGACATCAAAGACCAAGAACACCGGGGTGTAAAATTTTTGAAAGGGGGATGTTTATATAAGAAATAAAGAAGAGCTCTAATGGCTCAAAAAGTCTTGACTTTCTTTGATATCTAGTTTTATTTAGAAAATAAAATCCCTTATCATGCCTTGGAATATATCCTAAGTAATAGTTGATCATTTTGTGCATCTTTCCGAGTAATGGGTACGCTAATGTCAATACCTACTAGTGGATCATGTGATTGGTGATGACTACTGATCAATAAACAAATATATGATACTGAAACTTACATCAATCCTAGAGAATAACACATCACTAACTCATTTAAAAAGTAATACATTATAGAAAAGTAAAAAGTCTGGAACTTCTACTGCAACTTCCTCTGATAATACAAAAGAATAGTAACGTGCAAAACAGTTCAACTGTGATTTGGCACAGACGGCCTAAAGATAAGGTATACTCAACACATGAACCAGTAACAAGATTCGCTGGTTTTTGAAGAAAATGAAAGAACAATATTTTTTGGGGGGGAAGTCACCAGACAAACCTGATCAAACTCCAACACCTGACTTTTTAGTGTTAGGGAGACAACAGGATATCCTTTTTGCTTAGTCCATGAATTCATTAACATCTTTACAGGTTCACCAGACTCCTCTTCAAGGACAGCCCATAGGTCCTCAGTCTTTGCATTTGAGAAGGCATATCGTTTTATATATGAAGCCAATGATCTCTGAAAAAACGACGACATTTAGTTTTTAGAACTATAGTCAGATTATGTTGCTTTAATACCATAAATGGATGTAAAATTGGAAGAAAATAGTATTGGGACGGGAAGAGTTGACACTCATAAGACAGTTGAATCAGAGTCAGAATTTTCATCTTTTAACTTCCCTTTTTGAGATAATGCAGGGGATTACGGAGATAGTATACGCAAAAGAGAGAATAGAAAAGTTATAACAGTTGTTTTTAGAGAATTCCTAACTGCAAAATTTAAAGGATTCATAAACAATTAAAAATAAATGGTGCTGAATACAAGTAAAAATATTTACATTTCTATGATCATTTTCTTGGAGATAGAACAACATCAAGAAAGAAAACCGGGTCTTGAATAATAATACATCAAGACTTCTAATATTGTTTCTATAGCCAGCCAAATTTGTTTGGGATATAAAGCTTTATTGTTGTAGACTTGGAAGATGTGCTTACTGTTAGTATTGTTTCTTTCTTCTCCTGTTCAACCTTTATCTCCCTCTATGTACCAAAAGGAGGAGAATAGGATCGAGTGAAAGTAAATGAAGAACATAAACTGGAAATGTTGTGGATACATTTTTTAGAATGAGAACATGCATTAGCATTAGGAAAGGCAGCACGCACAGAAATCTAACCATGAAAAATGAGAATACCAGTATCTTAATTTGGCACAAAGACGATTTTCACAGAAATCTCCAACATGCAGATATGACTGATTTTTTATGTAGTTGTATCTCGTAAATATACATAATATTGTTTTGTCCATATGTAATATGTTGTTTTACAAAGGAAAGAACACATTCCATAATTACCAAAGCATAATATCCTGTGAAGAGTGATCACGGGCTTCTATGTAGAGAGGTTTTATATAAAAAAAAGGTAAGTTATTTTCATGATAAGCATGCATTTCTTTCCTGGAATGCTTTTAATTGATAGTTAGTTACTGACAACAAGACATCTTAAGGGTTATATCCCTAATCTGGGGGGGCTTTAATTCAGGATAGATGGATAGACTTCTAGGAGACAATGTTGTTGGCACACAAACCTGTTAGAAACTTTGACAAGAAAGGATGTGGAAAGTGTTGCATTAAAATTGATCTCAGGAAGGACTATGACACTATAAACAAAGATTTCATTTTCCACATGACGCAGTGCATGGCACAGTGGGTGCAACTGATTAGAGAGTGTATCAACACACCTACTTACTCTCTGTTGACCAATGGGACTCCTAATGGTTTTTCAAAAGCTCTAGGGGGTTAGGGGATCCTCTTTCCGGTTATCTATTCTCACTTGTTATGGAGTTCCTGGCTAATTTGTTGGACACAGAAGAGGCCAAAGGGTCCTTCAAGACACAGCACAGCAGAATCAAACCGGCTATTTCTAACCTTTTGTATGCAGATGACATCTTATTGTTCACTAAGGGAGACATTCCCTCTATGCTGAGTATCAGAGAGGTGTTCCATGAGCTTGAAAATTGGTCAGGTCTGTTTTGAGAAATGAAAAGAGCAGGATGTTCTTCAGTACGTACTGCAGAGCAAAACAGGTTTATAAAGAGATTTTGCAAATAGAGGAGGGTACAGGTACTTTACCTGTTACCTACTTGTGTCTCCCACTCTCTAGTAGGAGCCTCTTTTCTCACGGGTGTGCAAAGCATGTTGGAAGCTACAGAAAGAAACTATAAAGATGGAAAGCTAGAACCCTATCCTTTGCTGGAAGGATTGAATTAACCAGGTCAGTTATATCCTCAACCTGTAACTTTTGGATGCAAATGGTCAAAATTCCAGGTAATACTATCAAGTATATTGTGGGGTCTTGTGCAAATTTCTTGTGGAGGAATTCCTCATATGCAAACAGCTGGGAGATCACAAAGCCTAGAGAAGAAAGTGACCTGGAGATCAGAAAATTGAGTGATATGTCTAAGGCTTTCAAGTTCAAGAGAGTCTGGAGATATATCAAACAGGATAGCCTGTGGGCAAGACGGATGAACGTTTTTGGGATATAGCTATTGATAACAACTCAACAATTTGGAAACAAATGCTTGGAGGTAGGAGTTCCTTTTTTAGAGGAAAATTATGAATGGGAAAACTACCTCAATTTGGTCTGACCCTTGGATGCCATAGGGAAGAATAATAGACAGGTTTGGTTGGGATTTGTTTTGCTATTCTAAATGAGGATTATATGGTGTATAAAATCATTGAAAGGAAGTTCGCAGTCTAGCAAATTAGTTATCACAAACCTAATTCATGACCAGGTCACAGGTATTCATATGGATACTGAGAGGGAGGATGACTATTGGTGTTGGAAATCTGAAGCTACTAGGAAATTCACTACCAAATCAGTATGGAATGCACTTGAGTCAAGTTATTCCAGTGTGGATTGGTGGAAGGCACTGTAGTTAACAAGGAGTTGTTTAAAATGAGTTGTTGTGTTATCGGTTATAAAAGGAAGGGTATTAACCAAAGATAGGCTAAACAGATTTGGATGAATGTTCTCTACTATGTGTGAGGTGAGAATAAAGTTGGAATGCAACATAAAGAGGTTTATGAGGCTATCCAGGAAGCTCAGGAAGTGATTGCAACTCATAAATACATTAAATAAGGTTGCAATATTATCTAGGAAGGCTTCTATTGCATCTTGTTGGCAACATATGGCAGGAAAGAAACAGTAAGGGTTTTTCATAGTAAGTCTATCAGCTACCAGTGGTTGCTCAGCAGGATTGAAGATGACGTCAGGTTTCTGATCCAGAAATGCACTAGAAAGACTGATCCAAGTATGAAGAACCTCAATATCTTGGAAAATTGGTGATTAGATTTGAGAGAACTGTAATATAGAGGGTTCTGCTAGAGACATGTTTTCTGTACATTTTTACTAATCTCTATCAATAAAACAATTACCTTTTCAAAAAAATAAGAAAGGGAGAAGGAGAAGAAGAGAGTGTAAGGCGGGAGCAAAAGGGAGGAGAGAGAGATACATGAGAGAGGAGAGAGAGAGATTTGAGGGAGGAGAGAGACATGGAGGGGAGAAAGATTTGAGAGGAGAAAAGTATGGGAGAGAAAAAGAGAGGGATGAGAGATGTGGAGGGGAGAAAGATTTCCACCTTCTCTGATTTATTAAAGCTGGTTGGTTGAGAGAGGGGGTAAAGGAAAGAGACTAGTCAACAAGGGGTGTACCATGTTTCCAGTGTTCTAAAAATCGGCCTAGGCGCCGCCTAGGCGCTAGGCGCCGGCCCACCGCACCGAAAACCCCCTAGGCGGTGGGCTAGGCGGCTAGGCGGGCCTAGGCGCCCCTAGTCGGTGGATTTTTTGAATTTTTTTGATTTTTTTTTATTTTGTTTATTCTTAGTTGTATTTTGGATATTTGTTTGGGTTTTAAGATAGTATTTGGATTTTAGAACATTGAAATTTCAAATTTTAAATTTCAAATTTCAAAATTTTCCAAAAAAAAAAAAAAAAAAATTCTAGGCGGCCGCCTAGGCGGGCTAGGCGCTAGGCGGACCTCCGCCGCACCGAGTCCGCCTAGCGATTTTTACAACATTGCATGTTTCAGAAAGTTGGAGGGGGCGTACAAAATTTCCCCTTATTATATCATTTGACACTAGAATTAGAATCTTCATGGTTGTAAGTTTGATGTTGAAAGCTGGACGCATAACATTATCACATCATTTGCTGAATTATCAATTAATAACTTCATAAAGATAAGTAAAAGAACTTACAATCTCCACATCTAGTCACGCTTGATTTATTAAGCTTCAGGGTTAAGCAAAAGGGCCAGGTAAATTATTTCAAATTCACTCGAACAAAGTTTCTTCCATAGTTTAAAAGTTGCAAATGAACATTCAAAAAAAAATTATGAATCCATGTAGGACCTGGAAGCATGAAGCACCAAGATAACTTTGCAGCATTCGGATAACAGCTGCCCCCTTACTGTAGCTTATGTCATCAAAAATTTCATCAATCTCACTGGCATGGTTTATATCAACCTGAAACAGAAGAAGAAAATAAGCAAACTTTTGCGTGAAACAATATTGTAAGCATTAAAAATGACATTCACTCAACTTCATCCTAATAAATTCACTTTATAAAAAAAATTGAAAAACAACAAGTTACAAGCACGTCGTTATGATAGATGAGGCAATAAACTATAATGAAGCATAAATTGCACAAGAGAATCAGGTCAAGGTTGTTTACTCCCCCTAGACAAACCAATCAGCAAAAAGATGTCTACCTCGATAGGATGTGATTCGGCAAGTGCATCCAGCCTAAGGCCCGATGTACTGTCATCAAGAAACTGAGTCCATATATTCCATTCAGGAAATATAGAATCTACCGCTAAATAGCTCATCTGCAAAAAAAATCCAAACAGAGATTAACGCCTTCAAATTAGTAAGGTCTAAATGACACCACTTAATATGCTAGAAGAGAGGCCTTCTTGATTACCCATGTTGCAAATCCCTCATTAAGCCATAAATGTGTCCACCACTCCATTGTTACTAGATTTCCAAACCATTGGTGTGCCAACTCATGTGCAACAGTAATAGCCACCTGAGCACAAATTCCACATAAACAAATTAATTTAGTGATTAGGCGATATACTACGCAACTAAACCCAAAAACATGTGATGATGAATCTCGGTGGTAGGTAAGGATTACCAAAAAAAAACTTCCAAATAAGAGAAGATTTCACATAATATCATCAACAATGAATGCTGAACAACCATATCTAGATGTGAAATCGAGCACACTGTGTAGTTTTTCTCTGTGATTATTACCCCTTGCTTGCTCGAGGCTGCTGAATGGCGAGCATCATAAAGAAGAGCTGTTTCCCTGTATGTAACCAAACCATAATTCTCCATTGCCCCAGCAGCAAAATCAGGAATAGCAACCATATCCAATTTGGGAAGTGCATAAGGCTCAGCAAAGTATCTGGATGAAGGATCAGTAGTCATTAGCAATATCCTAATAAGCTAAAGAAATGTAAAAACTAGTATACCACTGTGGCTGTAATTCAGTGGAGGGGGTATAAATATGTACAGTTCTTTCAAATTTCTAATGCTAAGATCAAATCTATATCCCTACCCTAACATATTAGATAATTATGCAGCATGGTAGAGATAGTAATGTAAGAAACAATATAGTAACTAGCAAGAGAGATGGAAAGAGAAATGCACAAATCTGCAACATATTCTAGCTCAAACTATTGGTCTGCCTAGTTGTGTCCTGGACCTCTTCCCAGATAGAGTACTCTATGTAAAGAACTGCATACAACACCCATCCTCCATGAACCAACTCCAAGAGCTTCATGTCTGACTCCACCCCCGATACCAGAAACCTCCCTTTCGAGAGAAGATGTGATCTTTACATGTGAATGAAGATCCAAGTGAAGATCTCTAGATCAATCTTTATACTGAATATTTATAAGTAGATCTCGAGGGTTTCACTTTTCTTTAATTAGATATGTGAAAGGTGGTTCAAGAGGTGTCACTTAATTAAGCTTTTAAAAGTGTCCACCCCATCGTCTTAGGCTGCCACCTAGGCGCCATGCAATGTTGTGGACTACTCAACAAAGATTTAGGTGGATTGGTCATGAGGTCCCACCTTCAGCCCCTCAAACCTCCTAATTCCGTCTCAGTCGACCTATTCTGCCTCAAATTTGAACTCAGCCACGTATTAATAATGAAAACATTGTTCAAGCAAAGCACATAATAAATAAAGTAGGAAAGAGAGAAAGTTTAATCCCTAACTTTGTCTTTCCCCCACATACTTTTCAAATGTAACTCAACTGCTATGTTTAGGTATTAATATTATCAATATCATTGAAACAAATGACATCAGACCGATGTACAAAGTCCAAAATATTACATCAAGTAGCAACAAAGGATTAGAACCCCACATGGGCACACCACAACAGAAATTATAAACTACATATCTGTCCAAACTTATCTACTTGTCACAGACTTGGTGTTTTTTTCTACACTTCGACCCGTGCGGCGCACAAGCTTCATACTCGAAGACCCGTGCAAATCTTCCCCAGACACTTAGCTCGATCGCTAAGGCGGGAATGAGAAACTTGTGGAGCAAAAGAGAGAGATTGAAAAATTGAAAAGTTCACTATACTAGAGAGAGTTTACAACTACTTGTGTGGTGAAGTTTTCAATCTTCCAATCTCTCTCTCTCTCTCTCTCTCTCTCTCTCTCTCTCTCTCTCTCTCTCTTGCTCCACAAGTTTCTCGTTCTCGCCTCAGCGGTCTAGCTAAGCGTTTGGGGAGGCTGGCACAGGTCTTCGAGTAGGAATCTTGTGCGCCACACGGATCGAAGTGTAGGCAAAAACACTAAGTGTGTGACATACTGCACACCTCAAATTTTAGTCTTGAGGCCCCCACCTCTCTGCCTTTGAGGCCCCGCTTTCGGATTTGCCATCTCGGGCTGCCTAAGCTTGCACTTGATTGACAACTTGGAGCTTTTATAGAAAAGCTTCTGCTAATCTGGAGATAACACTGACCATCTAGTTGACTGGTTCTCATAGACTCAGCTCACTCAAAGTTCAAAAGGTATTGTTGTTATTTGCTCTCATAATTAACATCCCTGATATAGTTTCCAAGAAGGACAATAGAGTACTATCTCTATCTGGCTATCCATCAACTACTGCACGTCCTGGTCTTTTGGCAAGATCCTATATCTTCTGAGAACAAGCACCAATCGACTATCTAGTATGAATGGCTTTTAACACATCACGAAAACTAGTTTCTATTGTTTACTTGTGGCCTACTTGATCGTGGCGTACCTCATAGTGATGCTACAGCATTCTTCAACAATATAATTTACATTTCTTCAGTACAAGAAAGATGTAAATGTATTAATGTGCAATACTATTTGATATTATTTATAAATCACAGATATGTTATTATCAAAACATGATGAAACCGCATGGCCAAATGGCATTACAAAGAAATATAACAGTTACTAACTTATAAGTAAATGATTCAAATAGTTCCCAATAATTTATATATAAATAATTCAGGGAATGAAATAAAACTGCATACAACTTGAAGATAAGTTACCCTTTGTACAGATTCAAACTTTTCACAGCAACATCTAAAGCAAATTTTCCCTGGTCACTCTTTCCAACTTGACAATAAACACGGACATTGATCCCTGAACAAAAAGGATGCAACATATAGATAGAAAGGGCGCCAAAGAGCATGCATGAAAGAAGATGGGGGAAAAGAACTGAAAAGTGTGATAAAATAGACTGTCCATACCATCTGGCGTTACAGCTTCTACATAATCAAACAAGCCAACAACAATAGCCACCAAATAACTTGACATAATTGGTGATTCCTGGAAGTATAGTGTCTTGACAAGCCCATCGACCTTTTCTTCAGTGACAGGCATATTGGACAATGCTACCAGCTCAGTAGGAACTACCAATGTTATCTTGAATGAAGCCTGAATAAATATGTTACTAAAATAATTATTGTGTATTTCCAGACCATAAATAGTGGGTATAGGAATACCCTCTGTTTCAGATGTCACTTGACAAGGATAAGTATAGCAATAATCGACATGCCTTACATAGGATTAAGTGATTGGCATAACTAACAGACAATTTAAGGAAGATATGGAACACAATCATTATCTAATGTATTATATTCCGCACAATTTACTGTGCACCATATAGTGTATTATCCATTGCATTATATTTTTTTAACAGATGGAAAAAGGGCAGAGAAAAGTTATTGGTTTACTATAGTAAACAGCAGTTCGAAGATCTAAGAATTCTGTTTCATGTTGAATAACCTCCCCATATTTTTATTTTAATTTAAACTTTGGTTTTTTCTTAAAATACTATGAAAATTTTAGAGAATTAAATAATTTACTTTTATAAAAGATGTCTCTCCCTCTCTTACCACCTTCAAGAAGTGTCTTTTCTCTTGGGAATGCCACTCCTTTTCTCTTTGGCTTAATATGCCAAGGAGATGACTGTAATTCCCTATAGCAAACTTTATCATCTTATTCGTCTAGACCCTTTACTTAGGCGAACTTGGAGGATGCACCTTAATTGCATGCTCTTTACAGTCTGCCGGAAAGTAGTTGTACTACTTCCAACTGTTCTACTAGCTTTATGAAATGTCCATCTCATACTCATAGCAATCTGGACTAAGAATTTGGCACGATATAAAGGGTTGATGTGAGGTCAACAGCCATTCATTGTGGATATATTATAGTAGCTAGTGCTTTGCTTAAACCTGGATAAGAATTAAAGGGCATCGGAAAGACTTCTTTACAGATGTAAAGGTCTTAGAGAAAAGCCATCCGCATGGTATGGTTGTAGACAAGAAAACTGCTAGGCTAGTTAAATAAGTTTTAGAGTTCAGAATAGGATTTCTATCTGCACCTGAATTCTAAGACAATCAAATATATAAGTTACAATTATTATATTCACACTTCACAGCAATCAAATATCAACTGCTCCTGCAGCCATGCACATCTATTCTGCCTCGCTACTTTACGAGTGAAGGTCGTCAACAGATGAATGAATGTACACATAAGAAATATATAGGTTATCAAAATCAAAGGATGATAATTATGTTGTGGTGGCTGGATTCAGGAGCATGTTTTTCTCTATTTAACCGAGAGGACTTTCAGGCAGGTACAGCTTGTTTGGTCGTGACAAATCTCAATGCCTGAAGTTGTTGCTCCGACCATTGTTCTACCTAGACTGCATCGCATCCTTGAAGAATGCTATCCCCTGCTACACCTTTTAGTCAGTGGTCTTGACGATGAATGAACTATATCTCCCCTTCTTTCGCTAATAAGTAATAATGCCCTTCAATTGCATTTGCATGAAAAAGCTTGTCATGGATCTGCCCTATAAAACAACAGTCCATTCATCAAGGACTGTGTGCCGATAGTAGAGCAAGGTACCTAAGTTGGTATAGAAGAATTGTGGTCTCACAAGGTGACAGGTAGTGACACCAAGAAATCCTTCTATATAGTGTATAGGAGCTATATCATGATGTTAGCAAACAGAACTTTCACAAACAGGAGGTGTAAGCTCCACATACAAGAGGTGTAAGCTCCACATACAAGAGGTGTAAGCTCAACGAATTGTGAATTAAGCTTCCTCTAGAGCGTGAGACCAACACAGAAAATGTTGAGGGGGGAGCAAAAATAGCTTTTAACGAAATGAGGGGGAGAAAAATACCTTAAATTAAAATTTAAGGGGGGACAATGAGGATTGAACTTGAGACCACTTGGTTAAAACCATGTACACTTGCCAAGTGCACTACCACTTAGTTACAAATTTGTCATAAAACATTTAAGTATCTTCTCCATTTCTTAAATATTCATATATTCTAGTTTCTCTCCACTTATATGCTTGAACTCAATCTACTTAAATATGTCATAAAGATTTTGTTATACCCATCCTAGAAACTTCATACTATCGGAAGCATGCCAAATCCTTACAAATTCAGGATATCTATGAACACCTCTTGCTGTGTGAAAGGAGTACTCGATAGGCTAGGAAGCACATAAACTCCAAAAGTCGCTGCACTGTTTGTGTGATACGTTATTTACGACAACGGACACTCCAAAATACACTAGGGTACTTCAAACTTTGTCCTTGTCCTTATTGTGCCGTGTCATATTTGTGTTTATACAACGTACGCAATAGACGACAATTCTAAAATGAATGAGGAAACCACAAGGTCATGAACTGTTTATAAGAAAGAAACAGGAGCTCCGACCGGTAGTAAAACTCCATCATAAATTTAGAACGAACACCAAACATAATCCAACAAAAATAAACTCCTCTATTCTATCTCACCTTCATTGCTGGTTCATCCCAGCACGGAAAACAACGTCTAGCATCGGCCGGCTCGAACTGAGTCACTGCCATGTTCTTCTTCTCTCCATTGTGCTCATATGTACTAAAAAAGGAAGCAAATAGCACATTATAGATCTGAAGTCAATCGTGACCACTTACTCACGAAGTTGAGCTTGTTTATGAGATTTCACCACAAATTAGTATCAAAAAAGAACAAAACTCAACCTCACCTCCGGTAGAACCCCTTCATCTGATCATTTAGGGTTCCGGCGAAGGCGATCGCCAAAACTCCCTCCCCGATCGGAAGGACCTCATCGAACCCTAACACCAGGATCTCGTCCTCCTCCACCAAAACAACTTCCGATGGCGACAGCTCCTGAAACCAGGACACTCAAACCCATGAAAAATCGAGAGAGAAAACGAAACAAAACCCTGAGCCCAGCAAAATTAGGGTTTCTCCTCGCCTTCGACGACTGCGGACTCCTGAACCGGACCGACTGGCTGTCGATAGAGAGGGCGGCGGAGTTGAGGACGATGAACCTCGTGTCGGACACGACGTCGACCGAGATCCGGACGCTCCCGCCGAACTTGCAGCCGGAGAGGTCCGGGACGAGGTCGAGCTCGTATCTCTTTGGGATGGCGAAACTGGGGAGCCTCGATTTCCCTTTGAATTGCTCCATTTTCTCTTTCACGATTTCTGATTCTTTTTCAGCGGCGAGAGCAGAGCAGAGTTGTCGAAGAGTGTTTTTAATACACTCAGACGACAGCTGGCGCGGTTGTGACTTGTGGCAAATAGAAAGTGTTAGAATTACGTAGAATATACTCAACAAGGCTAAAAAGTAAAAGAAAAAAAAAAATCTTGGTTGTTAAAAAAACATATTATTAAGAGCATCTCCAACCCTATTGTGACTTTGGAAAAAGGTTAATGCCACACAGGAATGACAAAATTTTATTCAAAAGTTCTTCTCCAATACAATTGTCAAGTCAATTGTGAAACTTATGTGGCAAAAATTAAAGAAGACATTGTTAAGTTGATTGTCTTGTTCTAGACAATGCACTTGACAATGTCTTCTCTTCCATGTCATCAATTATGAATAAAAAAATATTAGAAAAAGGAAAGAAGATGAGTAGTTGTCTTAAAAGTTGTCTTGGAAGTTGGAAAAAATTATTTTTATTGTCTTTTCAATACTTTTGCATTGGAGAGAGTTTTTCTATCTCATTGTCTTTTGAGATATAATTTTGCCACATAAACAAGACATTGTCTTGTGGCTCATGCCACATAGGAGCCACCTAAGACTCACAACACTTAACAAGACAATATGGTTGGAGATGCTCTAAAGGGATAATTTAGCAAATACCTCAATTTCAAATGTTAAAACTAGCATATATATATTGTACTATTTTTTATCTAACAAATGCTCCCATTTTATAGTATTAAATAGTACAAAATTTAATATATATCTCCACTTTTTATTTTATTTTTTTTGTTTTACATAGGAGTGAGAGTATATGCTAGATAAAAAAAATAGTGGGGATATATACTAGTTTCAACATTTGGAATGGGAGTATTTGCTAAATTATCCCATTATTAAACGTATTCATTTTTTTATTCTATTTATTCTTTGGATTTTTTTTTCCAGCACGTGAGGCCTCAATTAAATCTTGTCTCTCGCACACGATTTTTAGCCGGTCGTCGTATTATTTCGGACCCTTCATGCAGATCTTGTCCGTACTGGCTTTGTCATCATCGTCCCACACGGACATCCCGCGCACTCCGTGCGCTTCAAAGCTCCATGATACCACCATGACGTCTTTCGACGCCCACAACTCAACACCTCGCTTCGCCCACGACGCCGAAGGCGCCTCTGACATCTTCACGACGCCTACGACAACCGATGCCGTCCAACCACCTGTTCTATGCGCACGACGTCCTTACGACGTCTTCTCGACGTCCTTACGGTGCCACACGACAGACCGCGTGGTCGGCCGTCGTTTATACCCGTGGTAGAATGGTGCTGGTCCTCGACCGTCCGTGCGGTGCCCTATCAGTTGAGTTTTTATGAACGGACGTCCCATTCTGACCCACGCCAGCTCAGATCGTGACCATTTTTCGTCAGTTCTCCGATATTGTCGATGTCCCGCACCGCGCACGCCACGCCAGGCTCCTCATCGTCCTGTTTATTCTTGGTTATTACAACAAAGTTTTTAAGTTGTCTCTTTGCCATTTGCATCCCTCACTCTTTTCCATTTACAACCTACTCCTCACACACTCCCCCATCAACCAAAGCAGCAGCTGTAATGCCTGTGTTCGTATTACGTATTTTGGGATACGTATACGTATTTTATTCTGTATTGCATGATTCCTTGTTTAGTTTCTTCATGGCTTGGCTTGGTTTATTCTTGGCCCGGGTTGGCTTGGTTCGGTTGGGATTGCCTTGGTTCATTATGAACCATGGATGAACCCCCTACCTACCACCACCTTTGATATTTATTGCCATTTCTTCTTTCTTTCTCTTCATTACTCATCTTCTTCTTCCTCATTTACTTCTTACCTACCAGAGAGAGGGAGAGAGAGGTCTAGGCAAGTGCATCTTACTTCATGGAGGAACACAAATTTTATCGTTCCATTCTCTTCTTCACAGCATTCTAAAACACTTTAATACTTGACATTTCTAATTTCCATGGATAGATTCTTGTAGATCTAAGTTACATTATTTTCGGATTTTTTGGGTTTTGATCTATTTAATCTTGTTATTTTCGAGTTTTGATGGTTATATGTTGTAGAGCATTTCATTCTGCCCCATTTTGACCTATGAAAGTTCGGATTTGGACTCCGGATGAAGGTTCTATGCAGCTTGGTGGCCATGGCTCCTTGGTGTTCTTCTTTTCGGAAATTTGGAGAAGAAGAACAGTACTTGACTTGACCGCATGAACATTTCATGCGACAAGTGTTCTCCTGGCCGCATGAACTTGTACTCCTTACTAGCCGCATGAGCTCCTTACCGAGCCGCATGCACCCCCTTCATATCCCAGCCGCATGAGGCTGAGACCCGTGCAGCCGCATGTGCCCGCTCCCTGCGAGCCGCATGAATCCTTCTATATTCGGCCGCATATGCGCCCGTCATTCCCTAGCCGCATGAACTCTCCCCCCCCCCCCCCCCGTCAGCCGCATAAGCAATCACCTTGACCCAGCCGCATGGGCTCGACTTGGTTGAGCCGCATAGACTCATTTCCGCCAGCCGCAGGAGTACCCTTGCCCTCCTGGCCGTATGTGTCTTGCCCTTCTCTTGGCCGCATGAGTTCGATTTATTCCAGCCGCATGAGAATCCCTCTCCTGCGAGCCGCATGGGTCCTTAGTTCCCCCGACCCGCATGAATCTCTCCCCAGCCGCATGAACCCGACTCCTTCCCCAGCCGCATGAGATCCATCCTGGCCGCATATGCCTTAGCCGCATGGCTCTTCTATAGCCCTGTATATTGATATTTTATTAGATATTTAACGTCCATTTTATATCCTTACGTCTTTTGTCATGAACTTGATAATCATGAATTTATGTCACCCCCAGTTTTCAAATTAGGGGTATTTTTGTCATTTTTCAAGTTTTATAATTTTTAGGAATTTTATTTGATTTTATATGATTTTTAGGAATTTATTTGAGTCGGTTTGAATTTTATCCAATTCGGACTCAAATTGGAGACCCGGGTAGCCTGGACCCTAGCGGGACCCCCATACTAGCTGGGCTTAGCCCACATACCATCATAATTATGTTAGAAATTTTAAACCCTATTTTTCATGGTTTAATTAGTCATTTTAGAGCTTAATTGGTTGATTAGGAACGAACCGAACCAAACCGAATTCAATTTGAACCTAAACCAAGTCTAATGGGTTGGGGGCTTATTGGATCCCCAACCCAAACCCATTAGCCACACATGGCCGGCCACAAGAGGCAGCCCCCCTGTCTTCTCCATTAAGCAAAAGCTCTCTCTCTCTCTCTCTTTCAAAATCTTTACTTTCTTCCAAGCTCTCTCTCTCTCCAAAAACTCCACTTAGGTAAGCCATTTAATCCTCATTTATTGCTCTTTTCTATTTACTTCCTTCACCATAAATGTAGAGAATGGGATTCTCTACATTTTGCCCTCTATTTGTAGGTTTTTTCCTAGAGATTAGGTTAGAGTTTAATTTGGGGCTTTTATGTATTGAATGGTGTATATATATATATATATATATATATATATATATATATATATATATATATATATATATATATATATATATTATATGTATATGTGTATTTGTGGGAGGATGAGAGAATGAGAATGGTAGTGGTGGTGTTTGTGTGAGAAGGAGAGAGTGTGTGTGTGGTGTTGTTGTCATGAGTGTATGTGAATGTGTATATATATATATATATATATATATATATATATATATATATATATATATATATATATATATATATATATTTACATGTGTGTGTCTATGTATTTATATATATTTACATGTATATGTGTGTGTAAGTATTTATATATATAGAATACATATATATGTGTATGTATCTAGATAGATAGAGGGATATTGAGTATATATACATGTATAGATATATCTATATATGTGTGACCCGTCTCACTGTATCGGTATTTTATACGGATACGTGTTTATTTGAGCCTTATTTTGTATTTCTCGATTTGCGTGATATTTTAAAAATTTTCGAAGTGCAGGGTTTTCGTGGCTTGGTTTAACTTGGATTTGGTTTTATTGGGTTTGGTTTAACTTGGCTTGGCATTTGACTTGGTTTAATGGGTGTTGGTTTACCATGGTTTGGTTTTAACTTTGACTTGCCTTGGTTTGGTTTAATTTGGTTTCTCATGAGATGAGGTGTATGGCTTAGATTTAGTGGAGAGGAATGAATGGTGGATGTCACGACCCGTTACCCAAATTGTTGGGCCGGGCCGAGCCATGTACAGCCTACGCTTAAGATAAAGCGCAGTAAGCTGTTCTAGAGATAACAAGACAAGACTAAATGTGCTAACAGTTCTATAAGTGAAGAAGAATCATAAATGCTCCAAACACAAAAGTCGTCGTATATAGTGAAATATCCAAGTACAAGTAAACTGAAATGTAAAACTGGATACATGTCCAGTTACAAAATGGTATAGTCTAATACATGACTACACTAAGTATCCCAAGCAGCTACGCAAACTAGACGAGTCTCCCCGCAGGAACATCCTCGTATGGCAAAACCGGGTCCTCGGCAGTGACTCCATAATACGAATCACAGAGCAACTCCTCCTCAGTAAGTATACCTACAACGTTATCCTGTCAGGACGGGAGCAAGTACAACCTCTACAACTAAAGTACTGAACATATAATGAAAGAGATGTACAACAAGGATCATGGTGTGATAAGTCTATAAAACAGGAATACTGGAAACATGTCATCATGGTACAACTGGGATCACAGTATCATAGTAACATAGGGAACATGGCATCTATCTCATGTCGTATCACAATCATGTCATCTTAATCTATCATGGCAAGGATACATATGTCATAGAGACAGATGTATATGTAATGTTTAAAACTGTAGCAGGTACGTGATCGATCAATAGGTATACAATGTGCTGTGGCACATAATAAAATGTACTTCCGTACAAGTGATAGGGCGAGAGATGTACATACGCACAAATCTGCCTTGGTAAGTAAGGCCTACGGTGCTGTAACATATAAAATGAAACATTGCTCGGTACTATATAGGGGGGGCATGATCACGTACACTACTATCAGTTTTCCCATACCCATATTCTAATCATGTGAGAGATACATCAAGATGGTTCTAAGCATGGTAGTAATGGAAAGTACAACATGTGACGTTTTAACTTGCTACCCCAAGGATCAGTAATTAACATGGTTAATACATGTTCTAGCATTAAAAGACAGTAAATGAGTATGTAGATGTACTTGCCTCTAGCAAAGTAAAACAAGCTGCGATAAATGTGCTATGGATGTCTGGTAACTCGTCACTGTAGGAATAAATGCAATAACTTAGCTTTTACACTAAGCTAAAATACTAGAACACTAATTGATGCGACACGACTTGTGACTGGGCACCTAGCCAAAATGATGACTTGGCATAGGAGACCAATGTGGGGGTGACACACTATGTTAACTAACTTTCTAGGGTCTTTACACTAGTGAGGGATGGGGTTCAACACGACTAAAACTCCAAATAACACAAAAAGCTACAAGTCGTAATTAAACAATAAATAAATCAAAAGACTATTGTGTTCTAACAATTTTTAAAGCAGACAAAAAGCCTAGTTTTTCTTAAAGTAAAGCACCAAGGTGATCCTTGTTAATCATAGAAATTTATTATAATTTTTCTGGAATTTATTAACCAGTACAAATATTTTATAAAAACCAGTTTTCCTAAGTATACAGAAAATGACTTTTGGTTTCATATGCCAAACTAGGGGCAAAACAGTAAATTAAATACTACAAAAATTATACTAAATTAGCCAACTTAACAAAGTGTCTAAAAACTATTTTTCCATAATTTTAGCAATACTTTAAGTATTTTTAGAAAATCAAAAACAGCAATGCACACAATGATTAATTATCTGCATATTTTGTCCATGTATATAATTTGAACCAAAGTTCAAATACAGGACCCAAGGCCATGAATCAAGTCCAATATGACTTGTACAGGTCTTGAATGTGTGAAAACACATTTGAGCCCAAATACCCATGCTAGGCTTGGACACCAAATGGTTGCAGTAATTTAAATATACAGAAAATACTAAGTGGTAGAAATGCAAAATAAATATTAATATTTTAATAAGGTAAAGTTTTACATATCAACTATAAAAGTATGAACATTATTTTACACTAAGCTAAGTAAAATATACATAGGAAATAATATATATATATATAAATATAGGGATATTTATATATATATAGGAAAATGTTTAACTAGATTATTGTATATATATATATATACAAATATATGTATATATACATACATATAAGAAAATACTTAACCATTTAATATATATATATATATACAAAATTAATGTATACATATACATATAATAGTATATATATATGATAATATATATACACAAGGAAATATATATATACATAAATATATATGTATACATAATATATATATACATATAAATAATGAAGTATACATATATATATATATATATAAAAAAAACAGCAACTATATATACCTAAATATAGTATGTATAATAATACATATACATATATACACAAATATATGTATACATATATTTATATACATAATTATATATAAAACAAAAGAAAAAGAAAAAGAAAAGGAAAAGAAAAGAAAAATACACAACAGCAAAGGGGGGGGGGGGATTCGAACTCGGCTCAGCGGGGGGGGGGGGGGGGGGGGGAGACTTAAGCGGGTCGGGCTGGCCAGGGGGTCAGCCCGTTAGTTTTGTTAGAGATGGATTAGGGTTAGTTTTATTTCTGATTAGGTGACATAATATATAAAAAAAAAAATAAATGCGAGCCTGTGTCCGGACAGTTTGGGAAACAGGAAACTACGTGTCCGTGCTATGCACGACACGTACGAGCTCGGGCTTGCGTGTCCGAGCACAGCATGAGGTTCGTCGTGTCCTGGCGAGTCTCGTGCGTGAAAACGAGACACGCACGACACGATTCGAGTCCGCTACTTACGTGTCCGGCGAAGAAGAAGGGTTTCGAGAGGGCGAACGGCAGCTGGGGGCGTTGGCGTCGTGGCGCTCGGGTGGCGATCGACTCGCCTCGTCGAGACGAACTTAGTGGTGGCGGTGGTTGGGGGTGTTGGCCGCTGTGGGGGTGGCGGAGGAGATCGTCGGAGCTAGGGTTGCGGCTAGGGTTTCGGGGAGGAAAGGTGGTCGTGGAGGGTGGCGGAGAGGATTTAGGGTTAGGGTTCAGTAGGGGGGAAAAGAGGGGAGTTTTATAGAGGGGTTAGGGCGGTCGGGCTGGCCGGGAAAGGCGGGGGCAGGGCGGTGGAGACGTCGGGCAGTCGTCGGTCGGGGGGAGTCAACGGGAGTGGTTGGGGAGAGAGAGAGAGTTTAGCAGTTAGGTCCCCGATTTTTAGAAATTTACATTTAGGTCCTAAACAGGGTAAAATGCAAATGATAATTTGCACTCCGCACTAATAACAAATTATTAATTGCAAACTAATATATAAACAATTCTAAAAATTACAAAACACTATTCAAACAATTCAGAAAATTACATAATGCTATTAAAACATTTAAATAAATTATAAAATGATATTTTTGTATTTTAAAACTCATTTAAAATCATTTAAAAATTATAGAAAAATTCCTAAAAATTCCTAAAAATTATTTAAGGCTATAATTGACATTAAAAATTAATTAACACTAATTAAAATGGATTTGAAAAATCAGGGGCTTACAAGTCTTCCCTCCTTGAAAAATTTCGTCCTCGAAATTCACAAGGATTGAAGACCCGACAATATTCTAACATAGCAAGCAATGCAACAAAAGACTAAGGCTACGATCAAAACTAACCTCCTGAAACCTGTTCCGGCTCTGGCTCAAGGACTAGGCTATAAGTCTTCCCCTGGGGTCCCTTGGCTACTGGACAGTCTCGAATCTGATGGATGGCAGACCCACAAGCTAAACACTGTCCTAACCTCTTCCTGCAGACGACGAATTCATGCCCTGGTCTTCCGCAGAAAGAACATATAGCTCCCTTCTGCTGCTGCTGCTGTCGGGGTCCCGGGGCTCTAACTGGCTGGGTTGGGTGATGTGATGTAGGGGGATGGTAAGTCTGCTGGGGTGGCGTCGGCGCTCTCTGCTGGAAAGCCTGACGCTTGGACGGTCTCTCATGGTGTACAGAAGCCGGCCTCTTGCTAGACAGAAGACGCTCTTCAATACTCCGGGCCAACTCTAGGCTCTGGTAGTAGTCAGTCGTACCGTTCGCCACTATAAGAATGCCAATGTCTGGAACTAGACCGTGGCAAAACCTACGGGTCATCTCCTCTGGATCAGCAACCAGACTAGGAGCGAAACGGCTCAAGCGACTGAACTCTCCCGCATAGTCGTCAACAGAACGGTTCCCCTGCTGGATGTTCTGGAATCGTAGCCCCATGGCTACTCTAGCAGTGGTCGAGAAGAATTTCTTCTTGAACTGGGTCTTGAACTGGTCCCAGGTGGCTCTACCTCTCGCGAACAACGGCTCATTCCTGAACCAAACTCCGGCTAAGTCTATCAGCAGAAATCCTGCTGCCTCGACCTGAAGGTCATCCGGCATCCTAACTCCCAGAAGCTTCCTCTCTACAGAATCTAGCCAGTCATCAGCTACTACTATGCCCTCGGTCCCTGAGAACTCCTTGGGATTCAGACCCATGAAGTCCTTAACCGTCCCCGCTCTCTGCCGTGGCTCTACATGTGGTGGGACCACGGAATGTCCCTCAGAACGCTCCATGCTCTGGCGGAGTAGGGTAGTCTGCTCCTGATGGGTTGTTAGGAACCCCTGGATCAGTGTGAGCAGCTGGTTCCCGTCGAGTGTGACGGAAGCCTGGGTGGGTATAGTGATAGGGGGTGGTGGAAGTATCGGGTCCTGCCGGGCCTGGGATGTGGAAGGTGGTATCTGGGTCTGTGGATCTGTGGAGTGGGGGAATGTGGTAGGTGGAGGTGTATCAGTCAACTGGTCAGCTGACTGGATATGGAGGGTCCCATTCTCGGGGGTAATATGCTGGGACGAACGAGTAAGCACCATCTAAATTATACATAAAAGACTTATAAGGACTCGTTTAAAGTAAGCAATCATATGCAAGAAAATCTAATTATAATAGCAATCATGTGATGTGTTTCCTATGTTGCAATCCTAGCATTCCTCTAGGTGTTCTAAGCGTCTTTCCTAATGTTGTCTAATTACCTTAAGTTCCTAATTGCAGGCATGTTTGGTACAATAACGTAACCAAACAATTTAGTCAGGACCTGCATGGGCCGCCAAAAAAACATGTCACGACCCGTTACCCAAATTGTTGGGCCGGGCCGAGCCATGTCCAGCCTACGCTTAAGATAAAGCGCAGTATGCTGTTCTAGAGATAACAAGACAAGACTAAATGTGCTAACAGTTCTATAAGTGAAGAAGAATCATAAATGCTCCAAACACAAAAGTCGTCGTATATAGTGAAATATCCAAGTACAAGTAAACTGAAATGTAAAACTGGATACATGTCCAGTTACAAAATGGTATAGTCTAATACATGACTACACTAAGTATCCCAAGCAGCTACGCAAACTAGACGAGTCTCCCCGCAGGAACATCCTCGTATGGCAAAATCGGGTCCTCGGCAGTGACTCCATAATACGAATCACAGAGCAACTCCTCCTCAGTAAGTATACCTACAACGTTATCCTGTCAGGACGGAAGCAAGTACAACCTCTACAACTAAAGTACTGAACATATAATGAAAGAGATGTACAACAAGGATCATGGTGTGATAAGTCTATAAAACAGGAATACTGGAAACATGTCATCATGGTACAACTGGGATCACAGTATCATAGTAACATAGGGAACATGGCATCTATCTCATGTCGTATCACAATCATGTCATCTTAATCTATCATGGCAAGGATACATATGTCATAGAGACAGATGTATATGTAATGTTTAAAACTGTAGCAGGTACGTGATCGGTCAATAGGTATACAATGTGCTGTGGCACATAATAAAATGTACTTTCGTACAAGTGATAGGGCGAGAGATGTACATACGCACAAATCTGCCTTGGTAAGTAAGGCCTACGGCGCTGTAACATATAAAATGAAACATTGCTCGGTACTATATAGGGGGGGGCATGATCACGTACTCTACTATCAGTTTTCCCATACCCATATTCTAATCATGTGAGAGATACATCAAGATGGTTCTAAGCATGGTAGTAATGGAAAGTACAACATGTGACGTTTTAACTTGCTACCCCAAGGATCAGCAATTAACATGGTTAATACATGTTCTAGCATTAAAAGACAGTAAATGAGTATGTAGATGTACTTGCCTCTAGCAAAGTAAAACAAGCTGCGATAAATATGCTATGGATGTCTGGTAACTCGTCACTGTAGGAATAAATGCAATAACTTAGCTTTTACACTAAGCTAAAATACTAGAACACTAATTGGTGCGACACGACTTGTGACTGGGCACCTAGCCAAAATGATGACTTGGCATAGGAGACCAATGTGGGGGTGACACACTATGTTAACTAACTTTCTAGGGTCTTTACACTAGTGAGGGATGGGGTTCAACACGACTAAAACTCCAAATAACACAAAAAGCTACAAGTCGTAATTAAACAATAAATAAATCAAAAGACTATTGTGTTCTAACAATTTTTAAAGCAGACAAAAAGCCTAGTTTTTCTTAAAGTAAAGCACCAAGGTGATCCTTGTTAATCATAGAAATTTATTATAATTTTTCTGGAATTTATTAACCAGTACAAATATTTTATAAAAACCAGTTTTCCTAAGTATACAGAAAATGACTTTTGGTTTCATATGCCAAACTAGGGGCAAAACAGTAAATTAAATACTACAAAAATTATACTAAATTAGCCAACTTAACAAAGTGTCTAAAAACTATTTTTCCATAATTTTAGCAATACTTTAAGTATTTTTAGAAAATCAAAAACAGCAATGCACACAATGATTAATTATCTGCGTATTTTGTCCATGTATATAATTTGAACCAAAGTTCAAATACAGGACCCAAGGCCATGAATCAAGTCCAATATGACTTGTACAGGTCTTGAATGTGTGAAAATACATTTGAGCCCAAATACCCATGCTAGGCTTGGACACCAAATGGTTGCAGTAATTTAAATATACAGAAAATACTAAGTGGTAGAAATGCAAAATAAATATTAATATTTTAATAAGGTAAAGTTTTACATATCAACTATAAAAGTATGAACATTATTTTATATAATTATTTTACACTAAGCTAAGTAAAATATACATAGGAAATAATATATATATATATAAATATAGGGATATTTATATATATATAGGAAAATGTTTAACTAGATTATTGTATATATATATATATATACAAATATATGTATATATACATACATATAAGAAAATACTTAACCATTTAATATATATATATATATATATATATATATATATATATATATATATACAAAATTAATGTATACATATACATATAATAGTATATATATATGATAATATATATACACAAGGAAATATATATATACATAAATATATATGTATACATAATATATATATACATATAAATAATGAAGTATACATATATATATATATATATAAAAAAAACAGCAACTATATATACCTAAATATAGTATGTATAATAATACATATACATATATACACAAATATATGTATACATATATTTATATACATAATTATATATAAAAACAAAAGAAAAAGAAAAAGAAAAGGAAAAGAAAAGAAAAATACACAACAGCAAAGGGGGGGGGGGATTCGAACTCGGCTCAGCGGGGGGGGGAGACTTAAGCGGGTCGGGCTGGCCAGGGGGTCAGCCCGTTAGTTTTGTTAGAGATAGGATTAGGGTTAGTTTTATTTCTGATTAGGTGACATAATATTAAAAAAAAAAAAAAAAATGCGAGCCTGTGTCCGGACAGTTTGGGACACAGGAAACTACGTGTCCGTGCTATGCACGACACGTACGAGCTCGGGCTTGCGTGTCCGAGCACAGCATGAGGTTCGTCGTGTCCTGGCGAGTCTCGTGCGTGAAAACGAGACACGCACGACACGATTCGAGTCCGCTACTTACGTGTCCGGCGAAGAAGAAGGGTTTCGAGAGGGCGAACGGCGGCTGGGGGCGTTGGCGTCGTGGCGCTCGGGTGGCGATCGACTCGCCTCGTCGAGACGAACTTAGTGGTGGCGGTGGTTGGGGGTGTTGGCCGCTGTGGGGGTGGCGGAGGAGATCGTCGGAGCTAGGGTTGCGGCTAGGGTTTCGGGGAGGAAAGGTGGTCGTGGAGGGTGGCGGAGAGGATTTAGGGTTAGGGTTCAGTAGGGGGGAAAAGAGGGGAGTTTTATAGAGGGGTTAGGGCGGTCGGGCTGGCCGGGAAAGGCGGGGGCAGGGCGGTGGAGACGTCGGGCAGTCGTCGGTCGGGGGGAGTCAACGGGAGTGGTTGGGGAGAGAGAGAGAGTTTAGCAGTTAGGTCCCCGATTTTTAGAAATTTACATTTAGGTCCTAAACAGGGTAAAATGCAAATGATAATTTGCACTCCGCACTAATAACAAATTATTAATTGCAAACTAATATATAAACAATTCTAAAAATTACAAAACACTATTCAAACAATTCAGAAAATTACATAATGCTATTAAAACATTTAAATAAATTATAAAATGATATTTTTGTATTTTAAAACTCATTTAAAATCATTTAAAAATTATAGAAAAATTCCTAAAAATTCCTAAAAATTATTTAAGGCTATAATTGACATTAAAAATTAATTAACACTAATTAAAATGGATTTGAAAAATCAGGGGCTTACAGTGGAGATCACTTGAGCTTGTTATATAAGCCACTTTTTCTCTCTCCCTCTTCATTCACCCTCATTCATTTCTTTTCCACCGAACCCTAGCCATTAGAGAGAGGCAAGTACACCTTGCCGAATGTTGGACGATCTTAATTTTATTTGTTCCATTCTCTTCCTTGTTACATTCTAAGCATGTTTAGAACTTGGAGTTTTCGGTTTTACCGGGTGGATTGTTGTAGATCTAGCCTTGAAGTAATTTTAGTTTTCATGGGTTTTGATCTATTTAATCTTGTTATTTCCGAGTTTTGATGGTTCTATGTTGTAGAGCATTTCATTCTGCCCTGTTTTGACCCAAGAAAGTTCGGATTTGGACTCCGGATGAAGGTTTCATGGAGCTTGGAAGCATGGATTCTTGGCGTTCTTCTTCTCGGAAGCTTGGAGAAGAAGAACTGTGCTAGACTTGACCGCATGAATACTTCATGCGGCAAGTGATTTCGAGCCGCATGAGCCTTCATACGTCAGTTCTGGCCGCATGGGCTTGACTTGACCGCATGAACATTTCATGCGGCAAGTGTTCTCCCAGCCGCATGGACTTTTTCCCACTTAGCTGCATATGCGCCCTCGTCTCCCTGGCCGCATGAACTTGTATTACTTCTGGCCGCATGAGTTCTTGTATTGACCCAGCCGCATAGGCTTCGGCATAAACCGAGCCGCATGGACTCCGTCTACTTTAGCCGCATGAACCCCCTTCATCCCCTAGCCGCATAGGCTCATGACCAGTCTGACCGCATAAGGCTTGTATCCCCAGCCGCATATGCTCATCTTTTCTGGCCGTATGGCCTTGCTCCTATTTGAGCCGCATGAACCCGACTCCTTAGCCGCATGCGCCCTGATGAATTCAGCCGCATGGGCTGTTCTCTTCATAGCCGCATGAGATCATTCCTGGCCGCATATGCTTTAGCCGCGTGACTTTTTCATAACCCTGTGTACTATTACTTATCATTATTTGCCCATGTTTTGTAACTCCTTATTGTATATTTTTATGTCCATTTTATATCCTTACGCCTTTTGTCATGAACTTGATAATCCCGAATTTATTTATTATGTTTGGAATGATAATTGAACAATGCTTGATAGTGACCCTGAGCCGCAGGGCTCCTTCCTATGCCTTGTCCAGCTATTTAAATTATTGTTATTATTATTTCTCTATTCTTATTTGATCTTAATGATGATTTGTGCCTTGTAACCTCAGCATAACTTGAGTCTCCTGATTGAATGCTTGCACTATACTGTCCGGCACATGTACCCTAAATACGACGGTGACCCGTAGTGGTGCACTCCTGATTAATGACCCGACATTACCTGATAGTGGCCCGTCGTGGCGCACTCTTGACCAGTAAACTTGAACATGATAATGACATAATAGTGGCCCACTGTGGCACACTCTTGACATGATAAACCTGACATGATACTCCTTGAAATGCTATTGCGACGGCTAACATGACACGACAAGAATGAATGACCTGGACACCGTGGGCGATTGTGCTTGTACAAATAATCCAGTCCTGTCTTGCATCATGTCTAGGAGGGGACTCCTGAGTACCACGGTCAGGAGTACCTACTGAAATGGACTAAGGTTAATGACTAGTATAATTCACTAGACATGAAGAGAAGTTCTCCAGTTACAGGCGATCCCGTTATCCCGGTCGCAAATGTTTAGACTTGTAGCCTGCCGACGAGTATGGCACATTTCCAGCCCACTGTCATGTGGGGCACTCTTGATTGTCACTTTAAATGCATTGTACTCTCTAAATTGTCACTATAATGATTGCCTGGATAACCTGGATAGCTGCAGGGCCTGTGACTACTTGGAGCATCTCATTGCATCTTGCTAGTAACTAGGATTGTGATAACCCTAGTTAGTTAATGTAGAAAGCCGTAGATGATGATTGGCCGTGAATACTTGGATGGAGTCTAGTCCAGTATAGTATTGTCTAGAAGTGATTGATTGCAAGATGGTACCAGAATGATTGAATGATTGTCACTCCAGATTGTTACTATACTGATTGTACCCTATTGTCACTCTAGCGTATTGCACTCTTCATTGTCACTTTTATCATTGTTCTCTCTCCTTTTCACCTTAATGATTGTCACCTCTAGCAATAAATGATCAGAGATCAAGTTCTGTTCAGGCAAAGGGTTACAATCCCGGTCCTTGTTTGGTTTAAGGGTTGTAACCTGGCTTCCGGAACAATGCCTTCGTCCTCTCTTCGTATATTGCCTGGCTCTATTTATTTAACATGTTCTCCAGTTTATTTTATGTCAAATGATGATTTACTTACTGTCTTCCTATGTTCGGGATAAGTGCATTGGTACTGCACGAATCTCGATCCCCCTTTACTTATTGCTTTCTCTCCTTGTTGAATGCTAATGATTGCTGGTTTTAAGTTCATAGTTCGGCCTCCTTTGTGGTACTTGCTATTTGGGGTCTGACCCTACTGGTTTTGCATGGCCAGGTTCTGATAGAAGAGCCCGAAGGATCTACCGTACCATCTACTCGACGGTGACCAGCCGGAGCACCAGAGTGCCTCAGTGGGTTTCTTCTTCATTCTTCCACTGATATGGAAATTCTCCTCTTGTAACGTTTAGCCCCGAGCACGTGTTTAGCTCGTGTTTTGGTATTTTCCTTGATAATGTAGCCTACGGGCATAAGCATGATATGTGTATTCTAGACTATAGCTAGTCCTTATCATGTACGACTAATACTCTAGTTAGTCCTCAGTTATGTGGTACTGGCTTCATGATCAGTCATGTATATATGGTTCGGGACGTCTTACTATTGTATGTATGATGATCGTACTCTTTGCTCTTGTATAATTGCCTGTGATTGAGATACCTAGGATTGTTAAACCATAGGATTGACTGATGGCTTGTAGAGTAACCCCCATGTCTTGACAGCTTATACGTGATTTCAGAGTATTAACGTACTTTGGGATTGCGTAGCTGGCTATGTCTGCCCCCGCTCTCCAGTATTCTGGTTCTGGGGCATGACAATATAATTTGATATATATATAGATAGATAGGAAGATATATATATATATATATATATATATATATATATATATATATATATATATATATATAGAGAAGGGTGGGAGGAAGAGATGAAGTAGAAGTAGAAGGAGAAGAAGAATAAGAAGCAGCAGCTGCAGTAGCAGGGAATGCAGCAGCAGCAGCAGTAATTCGCAGCAGCAGCAGCAGCAGGAAATGCAGTAGCAGCAGCTGCAGCATCATATCCCCCCCCCCTTTAAGTCCCTATAAGCCTATAAACCCCATTTAAGTCCCCTTAACCCTCTATATATATATATATATATATATATAAATGTATATATATATAGATGGATATATATATGTATATATAGATAAGTATATGTATATATATAGATAGTCAGATGGTTAGGAAGATAGAAGAAATTAGAAGAAGTTAGAATAGAGTAGGAAAAGTTAGAAAGAGTTAGAAGTTAGAAAAATTAGAAATAGAAGAGAAAGAAGGAAGAATAGGAAGAGGGAAGAGAATAAGAAGAGTTAGAAATGAGAATAAATTAGAAAAGATTAGAAGGAGGAGTTAGAAGAAGAATTAGGAGAAGAAGTTAAGAAGAAGAAGAATTAGAATTTAGATCTAAAGAGGAGAATTAGAATGAGAGCAAAAAGGGGAGTTTTGGTAGAAATCGAGTTAGAAGGGGAAATTGAGCCCGGAGTGTCGGATCGCGATGAAACTTGACGTAGGCCTAGGTTATGTGATTTAGATTTTGCGGATAAGCTCCCGAGTGAAAATCGGGGTCGTAGGGCGCCGGTATCGCGCCGTGTCAGCGCGTATCTTGAAATATTCAAGATATCTGCAACGGGCCGTATCATGGACTGGATGTCCGCGTTACCTAGGTATTTTGGTAGATAATATATGTATAGGCTAGTATCATACTACCCTGGGGAGATCGGGTCAAAATATCAAGCGTAGGTAGGCTAACTAGATAATCGCCGAAGTTAGAATTTTGCCCTTTTTAAGGGTAAAATAGAAATTTGGCCTATGGCCAAGAAATGAGTTTCGAAGTCCAAGATGGACTTGGATATAGGTTGTAGAGGTTGGTAATGGGTAGAAATAGCCGTCTAGACCTAGTCTTGACCTCGGTTGACCACGGTTGACTTTTTAGGCCAAAAGTCAACTATGGGTCAACACTTTACCCAATTTAGTCCCAAATTCCATTAGACTTGTGCAGTTGACCGAAAGTCAACTGTTAGTCACCAGTGACCTAGAGTTGACATAGGGTTGACCACAGTTGACCATGGTTGACCAGAGTTGACCGGTTGACCAAAAAGTCAACTGTTGACTCAAATCGATCCCGATTGATTTCGTTTGACTTGCATTGACCCAGTTTGACCCAGTTAGACCTAATATGACTTAGTTTGACCCCGTACAACCTAGTTTGACATGCCTTGACCTAGAATGACTTAATAGAATTCAAATTGATTTGATTTCATTTCCTAAACATAGTATTGATACGTCTTGTTCTCTATAGGTCCTCGAGACGCTGTATTTGCTCCGGTTGACGTACCATATCATATTTCAGGCGAGTACATTCTCTGACACTTTTCCAATTTATGCTGATTGATATAATCCATGTAATTAGTGTAGATATGCTTGTTCTCGACACATTGGTCATACGGGTTGGTATTCATGGATCCCGACATGAGGTGTTATTCCTTGTTGTCTTGGTATGTCTTGTGCAAGCCCCCTTGTAATTCTTGTGCAGTACATGGATGCCGATTCTCGAGGAGACTTGCTCCCTTTTCGTAGAATCCCGCGTCGTGACGTGTCTTGTTTGGATCCACTCTACCAGTCGGAGACGGGGAGTATTAGTGTAGACATGTGGTCATTATCCACCTTGTTACTCTTGTAGACCTTGTGAGTGTTAATCATACACTCCACGTATGATTAACCAGGCCAGTAGACCTTGTGCAAGACCCAAGCCGGCCACATGCTGTAGCTAGTATTCACACACCTAGATATATGATTCTTGATTCTTGTACATGCCATGATCAGTTTACTTACCTTGTTCTAGCTCTAGTTTTACAGCTTACCTTGCCATGATTCTCACATGTACATTCCATAATTTTTTTGTATATACTCTCTATTTACAGATTATAGCTTTTGTCATATCTTGTGAAATGTTGTTAGTGGATTGTACTCGTTCCATCCTGACAGGATATGTTGAAAATATTACAGATGCAGATGAGGGAGACTACAGTACCTACTACGGTCCGGATGACATAGTGGGCATAGACTTGGAGACTTTGGTCCAGCAGGGCTTAGCTCCGCCTGACGAGACCCTACCTATTACTTAGTTAGAGTAGGTCTTTGTACTGGACATTGTCTCCAGCTACTTTTGAGACTGTTATTATTATGGATTGTATTAGAGACTTGGACTGTATATATTCTTGTGTTGGACTTGACAGGTTATATATTATTTTATCGTCTTGTTGTCTTTTCATTTCAGTCTTTACTTTTTTATCTTAGAGTCGTGATTGAGTACTCGTATATATATTCATTGCTTGTCCTCCGTTCGGAGTTGACCATATTCTCGACAGGTTTTTGTTATATATATAAACTGTTTAGAAGTAGAAAAATCCACAGCGTTCCATGCCGATTTTTCGGTGAGGGCTGGGCGTTGTCGCGTCATGTGCCCTTTTAGCGGGTGCGGGTCGTGACAATTTATTTAATATGTTTAGAAATGATAATTGAGCATGACCTGGCAGTGACCCGTAGTGGTGCACTCCTGACATGACTAACCTGACATGATAGTGGTCCGTTGTGGCGCACTCCTGACTAGTACACTTGACATGATAACCTGACATGATTATCTCGAATAGCTGTTGCGACGGCTACCTGACACGACATGACCTGTATAATGACCTGGACACCGTGGGCGATTGTGCTTGTATAAATAATCCAGTCCTGTCTTGCATCATGTCTAGGAGGGGACTCCTGAGTACCACGGTCAGGAGTACCCATTGAAATGGACTAAGGCTAATAACTATAATAACACATTAGTCATAACGAGATTTCCCAGCTACAGGCAATCCCGTTACCTGGGCACGCCTTGGGATCTGTAGCCTGCCGTCGAGTAGGACACATTTCCAGCACACTGTCATGTGTTGCACCCTTCAAGCTACCTAAGGGTACATTCATTTCCTGGACGATGTACTCACCTGAATTCAACTCTAAATCTTTTAACCCGGGTAACCTGGATGGTCTGCAGGGCTTGTGGCTGTGGAATAATCTCACTGCATCTTGTTAGTAATTAGGCTGTGACAACCCTAGTTAGTTAAAGTAGCAAGCCGTAGTTCTTGCTTGGCCGTGAAATGATTGGATGGAGTCTAACCAGTCTAGTCTTGTCCTGATCCTGTTCCAGATTACTGCATGACCAGAATGCTTGTATTTATTTTACCGATAAATGGTGAGAATTCCAAGTTCTGTTCAGACGAAGGGTTACAACCCCGGTCCTTGTTTGGTTTACGGGTTGTAACCTGGTTATCTGAATAGTCCCATGGTTATCTCGTCGTATATCATCCTGATGTATTTACTTTAATTCCAGTTTTACTTTTATTTATATCTTGTGATGATTGCTGGTTTTAGTTCCTAAGTGAAGCTTCCTTGTGGCACTTGCTCTTTCTGGGGTCTGACCCAGCTGGTTTTGTGTGGCCAGATTTCGGAGCAGCTCCAGAGGATCTACCGACCTTCCAGCCATATGGTGGCCACTAGACGGAACCCTGGCAACGAGTGGGTTTATTTTTGATCTCCCACTTTATTGTAAAAATATTCTTTTGAGGCGTTTAGCCGACGAGCACCTGTTTAGCTCGATTGCACTTACTTACTGTCTGCCTACGGGCTGTAACATGATTGACAGATCCTAGGGTTGATCATGTATGACTAAACTCTTGCTAGTCCTAACATTTTGTAACGACTAGCTTCATGATCAGCTGAATATGTAATGTTTGGGACGCCTTACTATTGTATATTTAATGATCATACATCTTGTAACTTTTACTTACTTGCTTGTGATTGAGACAATAGGCTGTTCATGACCTTAAGAGACTGCTGGCTTGTAGATAAATCCTCATGTATCTAGACAGCCGTGACCGTATAGCGAGATGGATCCCATTTCATATACGTAGCTGGCTATGTCTGCCCCCGCTCTCCAGTATTCTGGTTCTGGGGCGTGACAGCAGCAGCTAGCTGCTAGACTACCACCGCCACAATAACATATCATTGCATACAGAACTTTAGTTTAGGCTAATTATAAAGGCACTGCCCTTTTTGATCAGGGCTAGCCCAGATTTTTTTTGTGTTTTACTCAGGACAGCCCATTTTTTTGATTTTGGGCTGTCCCAAAGTAAAATTCTCCTAAACTCAAAATTTTTCTCTCATTTGCAAAATTTTTTCTCTCTCTTCCTAAACCCTAACTCCTCTCTTCTTCTTCTTCCTCTTCTCCTCCACCATTTCTCCATCCCCAAGCAAGAAGTTAATTTGAAAATTCATAGAAATTTCTTCTACCCTAGAAATTTTCTCTTCTTCTTCCTCTTCTCTTCTAAATATCCTTTTCAAGAAGATCGATGGCACCCAAATTCTTTCTCTATTTGTTTCCAAAACCCTAGAAATTAAATTGAAAAATTCAAGCATCCATTATATTGTTTATTTTAATTGTCTGTAGCCCATTTGAATTAAACTACATTTGGAGTGAAAAATTACCCATTTAAATTAAACACAAGTATGCACGAACGAGAAAACTGTGCGTTGACCAGGACTACCCAATTTTCTGGCAGTTCTACAAACTGAATGGACTGCCAGAAAACTGGGCAGTCCTAAGTCACAACATGTGAAACAAAGGACTGTCCATTTTTCTGGCAGTCCTTACTGTATTCAGGACTGTCAGAAAATTGGACAGTCCTACATACAGTAAGGACTGCCAGAAAAATGGGCAGTCCTTTGTTTCACATGCTGTGACTTAGGACTGCCCAGTTTTCTGGCAGTCCATTCAGTTTGTTAGGGGTGCAACTCGGGCGGGTTGGGTCGGATTTGAGGTCAACCCGAGCCCAACCCGATAGATCATAAGTCTAGCCCAAGCTCAAGCCCGACCCGACTTCGGGTTCAACATATGAAGCCCAAGACCAAGCCCGGAGGATCGGGTTGGACTCGGGTTGGGTCGGGTCCATCGGGTTTATCGGACTTTAATATGATATTTGAAATAATTTTAAACAAGAGTAATATTAAATGCATAATGAAATAGCAATCAAGCCTCAATCATTACAAAATAAAACTGAAATGAGATTTAGGACAAGGAATTGAAGAGTTCGAGTGAAAAAAATTATAGTTTAAAGTTTTTATTTAAGTAGTATGAAACAATATATATATAAATTATATGTATGTCAGGTTTCGGGTTCTTCGGGTTACCCAACACATGAACCCAAGCCCAACACAATTTTTGATCGGGTTCAAATATTTTAACCCGAGCCCAAGCCCGAACCCGAATATCTTTAACCCTAATCCAACCCATTAACGGGTTTATCCGATCGGGTTCGGATTTAGCCCGCCCGAGTTGCACCCCTACAGTTTGTTGGACTGCCAGAAAATTGGGCAGTCCTTATTTGCACTAGTTGAACAACAATATTGGGTTTCCTCCCATATTAGGGTTTGTATATTATGAGGAGCCTTTGGTTGCCATCGAAATTGGAAATGAGGAAAAAATTAGGGATAACAATATTAAGATTTCCACAATATTAGGATTTAACATTTTTGTTGTTCTTTCTTTTCTTCTTCTTCTTCTTCTTCTTCTTGGATGGGTTGAGGAAGAAGAGGGAAAAAATAGAAAGAAAAAAAAGTGACTTTTATACCAAAGAGTAGAATAGTCCTAATCAATTTTTAATGACAAACTTGTAAATAATACAAAGTTTAAAATGGAATAGCCCTGATACAATGTGAAGTGCCTTTGTAACTAGCCTTAGTTTATCCGAAAAAGAAAATGATGGATGATTAGGGAGGGGGCGGAAAATTAACAGCATTAAAAAAATTACATCTTTTTTGAAGGACATTTTTATCAAATAAAATAAAATTTCTGTTATTATTGTTATTTCCATCATCTTGGCCATCATGCCACTGCTTGCCCCCAACAGAGGAGAAGAAAGAAGAAAGAAGAAGAGAGAGAGAATGATGGGTTGGAGTATCAAGGAGGAGGAGGTGACGCCATCAACAACTGTTTGGGCTGCCGATCATCCCTGCGCTCAGCTCCGAGTCGCATACCATGATTGCTTCAATAGGTATTCTTGAATTCCTGAACCCTTGATTTTATACTCAAATCTCTGCCGACTGTTATGGCTAATTGCAGCAGACCACCCACAACCCCTGGTTTGATAGCTCGGGGAGCTATCAATTTGGTATCGGAGCCATTGGACCCCGTCGCGGAGGTCTCCGGAGAGCGCGAGACCAGCAGCTCGCCGGAGACCCGCTCGCTTCCTGAGCTATGCGGAAGAGTTCGAGCTCTGGAAGGTCATGTGCACCAACTCCATCAAAAATTTGATCGACTCCTGGAAGAATTGGCCAGATCTAGAGAGGGATCCGAGAGCCCTAATGGTAGAATAGTCGCGGCAGATCTACAAATGCCAAATTGCTTGACTCCTATTAGTGGCTATAACATCCAGTCCGGACAAACTTCGTGGGGACAACCCACACTGATTCTGGAGTTGCCTGACTATGATGGAATTGCCGATGCCGAAGAGTGGTTGCTACGAGTCGGTCATTACTTCAACTACTATTGCGTGCCGGACTGGGACAGGGTTAAGATATGCGCCGTGCAGATGAAGGGTTCGGCGGCTCATTGGTTCGATTGGTTGATGAAGATTAGAGGAGGAATGCTCAGCTGGGAGGACTTCTGCCAGGCTATCCGAATCGAATTTGGCCCCTCTCAGTTCACCGACCATGCGATAGAGCTGAAGTTGTTGAGGCAGGAGGGCTCTGTACATGACTATGACCTCCAGTTCCGAAAGCTTTCCATGAGAGTCCAAGGAATGTCTGAGTCTTGCCTCATTAGTGAGTACATTGGAGGTTTGAAGGAGGAGATTAGATATGAGGTTCAGCTATTAAACCCATCCAGCATAGCAGCTGCAATGCAAGTATCTAGACTTCAAGAAGCTAAGTTTCTAGCTGTAAAGAGAACTCAGAAGGGAACTCACTAACCGAAAAGTACCGAGCATGTCTCGCTGTAAGTTTTTTTTTTTTTTTGTTCCGTTTCTTTTCCAGAAGGTTTTATCCCTAATGTAAGAATTTGGGTTTAGTTGTTGGTTCTTGCGTTTTTCTTAATTAACATTTGAGGCTCGGGTTACGGGGATTTGGGGTTTCTATTAATGCGTTCTCATAAACGACTTTCTGTAATGAAGAAGCTATCTTGCACGGACACAAGTACGACGACACTGCATGGACATGGCGGCATGGACACGGTGCACTTTTAGTCTATGTATAACACGGACACGACACTGGTTTTAGATTGTCGGTGCTTCCTAGTCAAGAATGTAGAGATTTTGGGAGTTTGTAAAGGATGTGGCGGGAGGGCGTACGCAGATGTTAGGCCCCGATACATACTAGAGAGACGTTTTGAGGGTCTATGTACTAATGGAGAGGAAATTGCAAAGAGGGAGACATTAGTAACTTAAACAAGTCACATTGTAAGGAAGAAGGAGGAGTTGGGCAAGAGTAGGTTTCTCGTAGGAGGGTTTTAGTTTTGTTGATCTATGGTTCACCTAGAGCCAGGACTATCACTAAGCGGGGTCGAGCATCCCGGAGCTTCAATCCAGAGAGGAATCTATATAGAAATAGGATAAAAATGTGAAAACCCTAAGAAACCCTCCCTATGGTTCACCATGTGTGGTATTTATTTTATATATATGTCGATCCTTTTATATGGAACTGTATGCTAAGAGTCGAAGACTTGGGTCTGCTTGATAACGGTGTTTTCATCGGTTCTGGGGTGTTTTTGAACCGATCATTTATGAAAACCTCTTCTTGTTAATTTTTTTGAGGCACTGGTTTTGGTCGGGTCAAAAATCCTCCAAAACCGGTGTAATGTAATTTTGGGTGGCTTTATAAACACCCAAAATCGATGGGTTTCGAGGGGTTTTATTATTTTATTCTATTTGTATCATCACAAAAAATATATAATTATAACTACTAATACCCTTCCCTATTTAATTTTATTATGTGTAAAAAAAAACTTTCAAAACTACTCGTTAGTGAATTACCAAGCATGGATTGAATTGGTTTAAAAGCTGCTACTTAAAAACCACCCAAAACCGGACCCCTCATAACTGGTACTCTAAAAACACCTCATAACCACCACCCCTACAATTGCCAAGCAGACCCTTGATATTGTCTTTTATATGTAACTGCATTCTAGGAGTCTAAATACTTAATATTGTCGAGTTTAGCCTTTAGGATTATTCTTACACAAACTTGTGTCTGTATCATGAGTTTGGTGTAACTTGCCAAGTTGCATGCAAATCCAGTCATCTTCTAGTCGAACGTTCACCG
>JANAVB010033417.1:7334100-7430009 GCA_029216955.1 Iris pallida
GTTTCGGAGAGCCGTGGAAGGGGCAAAAGCAGGGGTCCAGGTGGTGGCAGAGACAAGAGCAGGGAAAAGTCCAAGGGTCGGTACGAGGACTCAGAGTGTTACCATTGTGGCAAGAAGGGCCGCATTAAGCGGAACTGTTTCGCTCGGAAGAGAGAGAAGAAGGGCGACAAGGGGAAGGAAGATGAGAACACTATAGCGACGGCTTCGATACATGGAGGCGATGTGATCGTCGTAGGTGATGAGGTTATCACAAACCTCGCCTGCGATAACAATTCTTGGCTGGTGGACTCAGGGGCTTCAGCGCATGTATCTCACAACAGGGTACTATTTGTCACTTACACGACAGACGACTGTGGAGTGTTGAAGATGGGCAATGGAGATGTGTCAAAGGTGGTTGCCGTTGGAGATGTGCATTTGAGGACGAAGACGGGTGCAGTTCTTATTCTCAAAGATGTTCGTCATGTCCATGATATCCGTTTCAATCTGGTGTCGGTTGGAAGGTTGGATGATGAGGGATTCTTCAGTCTCTTCGGAAATAGCCAGTAGAAGCTTTCCAGAGGTTCGATGGTGATTGCCAGAGGAAGCAAGAAGTTCGGTCTCTACTATATGGAGGGGAGCGCACAAGGGGCACAGGAGGTGAACGCAGTCAGTGATGCGTCTACCGAGTTATGGCACATGCGGCTCGGCCATATCAGCGAGAAGGGGATGAGCTACTTGGTGAACAGGAAGGTGATTCAAGGGCTCAAGTCTACAAAGTTGGAGAATTGCACGCACTGCTTAGCTTGGAAGCAAAATAGGATGTCTTTCCAAAGTCACCCAAGTTCAAGGAAGCCGGCGTTGCTCGAGTTGATTCACTCGGATGTCTGCGGTCCTATGAAGGTAAAATCTATTGGTGGTGCTTCTTACTTTGTAACTTTTATTGATGACTGTTCCAGGAAGGTTTGGGTCTATGCCTTAAAGACCAAGGATCAGGTGCTGCATACTTTCAAAGAGTTTCAGGCCTCTGTTGAAAGAGAGACGGGCAAGAAGTTATTGTGTGTTCGGTCCGACAACGGCGGCGAATACATTGGTCCCTTTGATGCTTATTGCAGAGAGCAGGGGATACGACACCAGAAGACTCCATCCAAGACACCTCAGCTCAATGGTGTAGCGGAGCGCATGAACAGGACACTGATGGTATCACCCCCAGTTTTTGAATTAGGGGTATTTTCGTTATTTTTCAAGTTTTATAATTTTTAGGAATTTTATTTGATTTTATATGATTTTTAGGGATTTATTTGATTTAGTTTGAATTTTATCCAATTTGGACTTAAGTTGGAGACCCGGGTAGCCTGGACACTAGTGGGACCCACATACTAGCTGGGCTTGGCCCACATACCATCCTAACTAGACTAGAAACCATAAACCCTACTTCCATGGCTAATTAGTCATTTTAGAGGCTTAATTAGTTAATTAGAGTTAAACCGAAACAAACCGAACCAAACCGAATTCAATTCAAACCATCTTTGGGCGGTATGCCGGTTCGCAGACTGTAAAGTTGCCTTTAGCTCTTTTCAATGCTTTGGTTATAAATAGCCTTGAACCCCTTCATTCAAAGTTGATGCTTTGAGCCTAAAAATTTCTAAACCACCAAAACCTATCCACAAACAACTCTACAAAGCTTTCATTTGTCATCCACAAATTGTGTTAGAGTTATTGAGTTGAAAAGTGCGATCTTCATCTTATTGTATAAGGCGATCAAAACCTATTATGAAAGGTTGAAGTTGGAGAGTCTTCGTATCCAAACTCTCGGTTGAAGATGGGAAGTCTTCGTATCCAAACTCTCGGTTGAAGTTGGAGAGGCCTTCGGATTAAAGCTCTCGTGTAAGAAGTTGACGAGTTCTTCGGATCCAAACTCGTGTGTAACTATTTACTCAAATAGTGGATTAAAGCCGGAGAGAGTTCCGGGACTGGACTGCCTCTTAGGAGGATACCAGGATACATCGGGTGTCGGTACTGTTTTTGATTCTTCTCTTGCACTTTTATTTTTAAATTGCCTATTAGCTTGTGCTAAGTGCTTGATTAGTTAGCTTAACCCTATTCACCCCCCAGGGTTCCATCACATGGCCGGCCAAGAGGAGCCACTCCCCTCTCTCTTTCTTCACCACAAAGTAAACTCCTTCTCTCCATTTCTTTCTTTCTTTAGAAGCTCTTTCTTCCTCCAAGCAAACCAACTTTAGGTAAGCTTTAAATTCCCCATTTAATTTTCTTTTGCATTTATTTCCTTCACCATAAATGTAGAGGAGACCCTCCTCTACATTTTGCCCATAGATTTTATAGGTTTCCCTAGAAATCTAGGTTAGAGATTAATTAGGGTTTTCTTAATTAGAATGGAATATATATATATATATATATATATATATATATATATATATATATATATATATATATATATATATATATATATATATATATATATATATATATATATATATATATATATATATGTATTTGGTTGTGTGAGAGTGGGGTGTTTGTGTGGAAGAGTGGTGGTGGTGTTTGTGTGAGTGTGTGTGTTTGTGTGTGAGAGTGTGTGTGTGTTTGTGTGAGAGTGTGTGTGTGTGTGTGTCTATATATAAATGTGTATGTGTGTGTGTGTATTTACATATAGATGTGTGTGTTTATATATATATATATATATATATATATATATATATATATATATATAAAAATATATATATATATATATATATATATATATATATATATATATATATATATATATATATATATATATATATATATATATAGATAGGAAGGAGGAGTAGAGGAAGTAAGAAGAAGAAGAAGAAGAAGAAGAGAATTAGAAGGAAAGAATAAGAAGAAGTTAGGAAGAAAATTAGAATAGGATAGAATGAGAGAAATAAGATTAGGAATTAGAAGAAGGATAATGAGAAGAAGGAGAAGGGTAAGGAGAATAGGAAAATTAGAAGAGAAGATTAAGAAAAAGAATTAGAAGAAGAAGAATAGGAAGGAAAGTGGAAAATCAATTTAGGGGAGATCGAGTTAGAGGGTGAAATTGAGCCCCGAGTGTCGGAATGAGATGAAACTTGGGGGAGACCTAGATTATATAGATTAGACTTTACGGGTAGGCTCCCGAGTTGAAAACGGGGTTGTAGGACGACGGTATCGCGCCGTACCATTGCGTATCTTGAGATATTCAAGATATCGGCAATAGGCCGTAAGATGGACTAGACGTTCACTCTATCTAGGTATCTTGGTAGGTAACGAATGTATAGGCTAGTATCCTACTACCCTAGGGAACACGGGTCGAAATACCAAGCGTAGGTAGGCTAACTTGGTATTCACCTAGGCTAGAAATTTACCTTTATAAAGGATAAATTAGGATATTGGCCTACGGCCAAGATTTGAGTTTTGAAGTCCAAGATAGACTTGGATATGGGTTGTAAGGGTTGGTAATGATGAGAAATAGTCGCCTAGACCTAGTCTTGACCTTGGTTAACCACGGTTGACTTTTTAGACTAAAAGTCAACTATGGGTCAACACTTTATCCAATTTAGTCCCAAATTCCATTAAACTTGAGCAGTTGACCAAACGTTAACTGTTAGTCACCATTGACCTAGGGTTGACCTAGAGTTGACCAGAGTTGACCCGTTGACCAAAAGTCAACTGTAAGTCAACTTTTGACCTAGTTTGATACGGGTTGACTTCCAATGTTCTCCTATGACCAAGGTTGACCTAACTAGACTTGTCTTGACCTAGAATGACTTAATAGGATTTAATTTGATTTGACTTTACTTCCTAAACATAGTATTGATACGTCTTGTTCTCTATAGGTCCTCAAGACGCTGTATTGGATCCCGTTGACATATCTTATCATATTACAGGCGAGTACATTCTCTGACACTTTTCCAATTTACGATGATTGTCATAATTCATGTAATTAGTGTAGATATGCTTGTTCTCGACACATTGGTCACACGGGTTGGTATTTATGGATCCCGACATGAGGTATTATTCCTTGTTATCTTGGTATGTCTTGTGCAAGCCCCCTTGTAGTACTTGTGCAGTACATGGACGCTGATTCTCGAGGAGACTTGCTCCCTTCTCGTAGAATCTCGCGTCATGACGTATCTTGTTTGGATCCACTCTACCAGTCGGGGACGGGGAGCACTAGTGTAGATATGTGGTCATTATCTACCTTGTTATTCTTGTAGACCTTGTGAGTGTTAATCATACACTCCACGTATGATTAACCAGGCCAGTAGACCTTGTGCAGACCCAAGCCGGCCACATGTTGAAACTAGTACTCATTGTGAAACCCAGTTTTGAATGTGAAATATTATTATTATTAATATTAATATTAAAATATTATTGCTATTATTATTAGTATTATTTGTGAGTTTAAAATAAACTTCGAAAATTAAAAATGGATTTTTGAGTGCTGACCAGACCCGAGCCCGGACCAGCCTTTCGAGCCCCAGACCCGGTCTAAATCCTTTCTTTAGAATTCAGATTTTCCTTATAAAAAAATACAATTTTCTAAGAGCTGGTCCAAGTTGGACCAGCAAACCCCACGTTCTACTCCTCCCCTCCTCACTTTCCTCTCCTAACTATCATCCCTACCACACGTTCCCATAACTCCTCTCCCCACCATTCCAGAAGGAAGAGCACACACTAATACTCCCCTTTCCCCAAACCCTCTTCACTCAAACCCCTGCCGAGCTCCCGACGGCCCGACCCTACTCTGGCGCCTAGCTCCCGCGCGCAGACCCCCTTCGCCGGTCTCCCGCGGCGCCTCCGCGCCCGACCTCCGTCGGCCGTGCGTCTTCCGGCTCCCCGCGCGCGCGCCTTCCGGCGGGCCACCTCCGCCCGTGGCCGCCCTCTCCCGGCCAGCGTCGAGCCACCAGCCGGACCCGACGCCGCTTTCCTTTGATGTGCGCCTCCCCGCGCGCCCCTGTGCGGGACCCCGACCCTTGCCGCCGTTGTCTCGGCCTCCTCCGCGAGCACCGGCCGAACTCCTCGGCCGTTCTCCCTCTTTTCGAGCTCCCGATCTACTGTTCCGAGCTTTCCGACTAGCTGTCCGTGGGATTCTGAGTCCGATCTGTGGATTTGCGCATCCCCAGTCCGAGGCAACCCTTCGGATTCCGTCATTTTGGATAATCCCTGGTTAATCACAGTAGTTCGTCCCTCTCCGTGTGAATGATGAATTGGTCCACGAATTCTCCTTCGGGAAATTCGATTTTTGGGTTAAACGTCGTTTCCAGGATTTTTCGAGAAACCTTCGGAAAGGTTCTGTTGGTTTTAATCTTTTCCGAAACTTTTCGGAAAATAGATTTCTAGATATTTTAGGTTTTCGGATATTTCCGATATTGTGCTGTGATGTTTTTGGTTGGATTCGGACTTCCGAATTCGTTTCGGGTCGTTCCGAATTAATTTTGGAAATGGTTGTGGTTATTTTGATATATATATTTTGGGATTCCCTGGTTTAGGATTTTGCAGAAAAATATTGGCACACTTTCCCAGTTTTTGGGTTGACCAAAAATAGAGAAAATGCTGCCGGATTTTCCGTAAAATTTAATTATATTTTAAAAATAATTTTAAAATGGATTTCGGAAAATACTAGTATTTTGGGATTTTTGGGCGACGACCGTACTGGTCAATGGGCCCTGGCTAAGTGCAAACGAACCCGGCTTCGCCCGGACGTTGAGGCATTAGCCTATATGACGATTGGACCATATCTGAGACTCATTTAATTTAATTTATCTTTATTATTTAATTTATTCATAATTAAATTGTAGGAAGATTTTAGAACTAACGACCGTTTTATCTTATTTCAATTTATGTAAATAAATTGTAATGGACATAAGCCCAGCTGGTTGATATTTCTGTGACCTGTAATTTGGTAGCATAGGATTTTCTGTTGTTTTTCTGGTTTTGTGAGTTCTTTTAGCGTACGCGTAAATCAAATAGATAATTATTTTGATATAAAAATTAATAAGGTTTTCTCACATTAAAATTTACAAGTTTTTAACAACGATCATGTTTTCTCATTAAAATAAGAAATTTAGCTTTATATGTATAATTATGAAACTACAAAGTTTTAATCAAATTAATTTGGTAATGACGAGTTTTTCCAAGATACAAGGTTAAATGATCTTTTCCTCGTTATTAATTTTAACGCGCCAATAATCGTGTTTTTGTTCGTGTTTAATAACAAAGATTAAAATTGATTAGGACGCAATTAGAGATTTCAACTAGCATAGTTAGCTTGGTAACCCTGGATTCTGAATCAATTTCTCGAATGTAGGAATTCGAGGACGATCCTAATTCCCATCTCGAAGTCTTCAATCTTTCCAGTCCAGTCCTTTTTGAGACAAGTATATTTTGTGTTAGTTTACAGTTATTTAATAATTGCTTTACTGCAAGTTTAAACCACGATGCAACACGGAACTCTCCCTGAGAGCATTGACTGTAACTACTGTAACTGTTTGGGGACTAGGGGAGTAGTGTAATGAGTATGACTACATCCAAACTACTGTAACTACTCTAACTGTATTAGCTTATCCCTCATACACACGGGGATAAGCCGTATCTGAACTGTAACAAACCCAAGCAGGTCATATTCATTGCCTATTCAAATCATACTGTTTTAATGTTAGAAAACTGTTCATTTCTAAATTGTTTAAAAGTGCATGATTCTATTATTATTTCAACTGTCAAATTAGCATGAATTGTACTTTGCTCCCTCCTGACTGGAGATAATATTTTTTTAGGGAATATTGAGGATGCTGAGCTGTTATACAACAGCTATTACGACCCGGTTCTGCACCCCGTGGTGCTGTCAGAGTCCCCTTTGGAGGACGCAGGACCTGAGGCCGACGAGCCGAACGCCTAGCTAGATTTTCTGTTTCTAGATTTGTTGTTTTAGAATTTTGTAATTTGATTTCAGCTTTTAATTCAGTTCTTTCACTTTCCAGTTGTATCTATTTAAAAGTTTAATAAAGTTTTAAATTCCCGAATATTGAGTTGTGACAAATATAGATGTTGTTGTGGTTACCTGCTAATGGAACAGCTTACTGCCGCCGTCTCAACAACGGTGCAGGCTGGGCATGATCCGGTTCGACCCAATTATTTGGGATCGGGTCGTGACACTCACACACCTAGATAGATGATTCTTGATTCTTGTACATGCCATGATCAGTTTACTTGCCTTGTTCTAGCTCTAGATTTACAGCTTACCTTGCCATGATACTCACATGTACATTCCATGATTTTCTTGTATATACTCTCTATTTACAGTCTTATAGCTTTTGTCATATCTTGTGAACTGTTGTTAGTTGATTGTACTCGTTCCATCCTGACTGGATATGTTGACAAAATATTACAGATGCTGATGAGGGGGACTACAGTACCTACTACGGTCCGGATGACGTAGTGGGCTTAGACTTGGAGACCTTGGTCCAGCAGGGCTTAGCTCCGCCTGACGAGACTTTACCTTGCTTAGTTAGAGTAGGTCTTTTGTACTGGACCTTGTCTCCAGCTACTTTTGAGACTGTTACTATTATTGATTGTATTAGAGACTTGGACTCGTATATTTTTGTGTTTGGACTCGACAGGTTATATTTTATCGTCATGTTGTCTTTATCTTTCAGTCTTTACTTTATCATCTTAGAGTTGTGATTGAGCACTCATATATATTCATTGCTTGTCCTCCATTCGGAGTTGACCATATTCTCGACAGGTTTTTGATATATATATAAACTGTTGTTAGAGTAGAAAACCTACAGCGTTCCATGCCGTTTTTACGGTGAGGGCTGGGCGTTGTCACGTACACGTGCCCTTAAAGCGGGTGCGGGTCGTGACACATTTTTAGTGGTGGCCCATGCAGGTCCTGAAGTCGCAATTAGTGCGATGTCGTGGTGGCACTCGTCTTAGAGTGTTGACTACGAGCCTGTGTTACATATAGGAGGTAGTAGGCTAAGAGTACTCAATCATAGTAGGATCTTTCCTTGCTTATCTTGCTTACCGTTTTTTATATTGATTTTGCATTCTAATTGTCCTCCTTGATATAATATTTCTTGTGCCGTATTGACTTCCTTCTTTATTTCTATCCTCAGGATGGTGTAGACCAGGTCCCAGCATCCTGAGTCCGCGGACGCGGAGAGGTCTGCTATGACTCGCGGACCTGATCCGGATACTCCTGCTGCAGTCGGGGTGTCGGCAGCAGCTCTTGGGGGCGCTCCTCTGCCAGTTACGAGGGCTGACCCCAGGGTTGCTACGACTTTTCCGACCGCAGTACCAGTGGTTGATACGGGCGCTCTTCCTCCTCTTGCGCAGCGGATTCCTCCGTCAGTTGCAGACATACTTCCACCTCCACCTCCTCTGCCTACAGATATTGGGCAGATGCTTACTTTCCTCCAGCAGATGCTGTAGACTCATAGAGCCCAGGCCGAGGCTCAGCAGAGGCATACAGACGCGATGCGTCAGGGCATGGAGGATGCCCATCAGTTGGCCCTTGCAGCCGTGGAGCAGAGGGCTCCGCATCAGGGGACGCGTACTAGGTACGGAGATATCCAGGACTTCAAGAAGCTCGGGCCCCGTGACTTCAGCGGGACCGAGGGTGTGGTCTATGCAGATGATTGGCTCGAGGATATCGAGCGGCAAATGAGGGCCTCCTGCCTGGCAGACGACCTGAAGGTCGAGGCGGTAGGTTTGCAGTTGCTAGACATTGCACGCACCTGGTTCAGAAACGAGCCAGCCCTAGCTGGAGAGGGCCATACTTGGACAGAGTTCAAGCTTCTCTTCAAAGAGAAGTTCTTTTCCCCCACGGACAAGATCGACCTGGTGCGGCAGTTCCAGGATCTGCAGCAGGACAGTTTATCTGTGGAGGAGTACGCCGCGGAGTTCGGCCGTCTGAGCCGATACACAGAGTACATGGTTCGAGACCCGGAGATCAGGGTGAGCCGTTTCAGGGAGGGGCTGACTTGGGATATCAAGATCCTCATTCCCTCCTTCTATGAGACTTATACCCAGATCTACGCGGAGGCCCGCAAAGTAGAGCGGGAGTGGGGCTTGAAGCCCAAGAGGGAGGGTGATCTTTTCTCGGGGGCTACTAGCAGCGCGGGGGCTGCTAAGCGCCCTCAGCTTCAGCATCATTCTTTCCAGCATCACCAGCCGCGGGTTCAGGCCAGAGCACCGGTTCAGCAGGTGCAGCACACTCAGCCGAGGCAGGCACAGCATGGGGCTCCTTGCCACTTCTGCAAGAAGCCTGGTCACGTCTGGGAGGTTTGCCGAAAGAGGCTGGGCTTGTGCCTCTACTGCGGGGAGGCTGGACATCAGTTGAGGGACTGTCCTGCGAACCCTCGTAGGGTGGCCCGTGGAGCGGTAGCAGCTCAGGGGGCACCGGCGAGAGAACCTGCAGTGCAGCCGAGGGGTCCACTTCCGACCCAGCAGCAGCGGTTTGTTCAACACCTCCAGCAGCGGGGTGGTCAGGTTAGAGCCTTTGCTCTTGCAGCCGAGGAGATGGAGCCTATTGCAGATGTTGTCGCAGGTTCTATTCTGCTCGATTCTTTTCCAGCTTTAGCCTTGTTTGATTCTGGTGCTACGCACAGTTTTGTGTCTGTTTCTTTTGCTCTTAGGCACAATATCATTGCTTAGTATCTTGGTAGGACTTGCAAAATTATGATTGGGAATGGCATCATCCTAGTTAATAATGTTTCAAGGGGCGGAGAGTTTCTTTGAGAGGCCGGGAGCTGAGTGCGTGTTTGCTCGTAATGCCACTTCCGAGTTACGATGTGGTACTCGGTATGGACTGGTTGAGCATGCACCACGCCAGTATCGACTGCAGAGGGGGCAGGATTCTGTTTTAGGCCGCCGGGAGAGCCGGAGTATGAGTTCACCAGGGGTGCAGCGGAGCAGGGAGATGGATTCTGCGGAGCGTTGTTGGCGGGGCCGGTGTTGCCACATCCACTTATTACTGAGTTCTTGGATGTCTTTTCCGAGGAGCTGCCCGGGATGCCGCCAGATCGCGATGTTGAGTTTTCTATAGACCTAGTGCCGGACGCTGAGCCTATCTCCCAGCACGTCTATAGAATCAACAACAGCGAGTTAGCGGAGCTGAAGAGACAGGTCGACGAGCTGGAGGACAAGGGCTTTATTCGATCTAGTTCTTTACTTTGGGGCACGCCAGTTCTTTTTGTCCCCAAGAAGGATGGTATGGTACGTCTTTGCATTGATTACAGGGCGCTCAACAACCTTACCATCAAGAACAAGTATCCTTTGCCAAGGATTGATGACTTGTTCGACCAGTTGAGCGGGGCGAGGGTGTTCTCGAAGATTGACTTGCGTACCGGGTACCATCAGCTGAAGGTGAAGCGGGATGACATTCCGAAGACTGCATTTCGGACTCGCTATGGCCAGTATGAGTATACCGTCATGCCGTTTGGGTTGACCAACGCTCCGGCGGTATTCATGAACTTGATGAACAAGGTATTTCATCAGTACCTTGACAAGTTTGTGGTGGTCTTCATTGATGACATTCTCATCTATTCGAAGACACCAGAGTAGCACGAGGAGCACCTGAGGATTGTGCTGGACACAATCAAGAGGGAGCAGCTGTCACGACCCGCTACCCAAATTGTTGGGCCAGGCCGAGTCATGTTCAGCCTACGTTGAGATAAAACGTAGTAAGCTGTTCTAAAGACAACAGGATAAGACTAAATGTGCTAACAGTTCTATAAGTAAAGAAGAAACATAAATGCTCCAAACACAAAAGTCGTCGTATACAGTAAAATGTCCAAGTACAAGTAGACTGAAATGTAAAACTGGATACATGTCCAGTTACAAAATGATATAGTCTAATACATGTCTACTCTCAAAAGTCTAAGTAAACAAAAGACAACTAGGCGAGGTTCTCCGCAGGAACATCCTCGTAAAGCAGAGCCGGGTCCTCGGCAGTAACTCCATAGTATGAGTCGTAGAGTAACTCCTCCTCAGTAAGGACACCTACAACGTTATCCTGTCAGGACGGGAGCAAGTACTAAATCTAGCAAACTAGCATATGAAACATGGAAATGAACATGAGAGGAATAACTGGAAAGCATGGCATCACATAGTCTATCATGGCAAGGACACATATGTCATAAAGACAGATGTATATGTAATGTTTAAAACTGTAGCAAGTACGTGATCGGTCAATAGATGTACAACGTACCGAGGTACAATGTAAATAAAATGTACATACGTACAAGTAAAACAAGCGATAGATGTACATACGTACAAATACAGCTGATGCGCCTACGACAAGTTATACATAAAATGTCAACCTTGCTCGGTATGTACGTACGAGTAGGGGGGCATGATCACGTACGCTACTAACAGTTTCCCCATAACCCATATTCTAAATCATGTGAGAGATACATCAAGACTGTTCTAAGCATGGTAGTGATGGAAAGTACAACATGTGACATTTTAACTTGCTACCCCAAGGGTCAGCATTTAACATGGTGGGTTTTGTAGTTCATTTATGTAACAACATGTAAAGTTTGTAGAAAGTACTTGCCTCTAGCAAAGCGAAACAAAACAAGCTGCGATAACAGTGCTATGGATGTCCAGTAACTCGTCGCTGTAGAAGTAAAATATAATAACTTAGTTTTACACTAAGCTAAAACACTAGGACACTAATTGGTGAAACACGACTTGTGATTGGGCACCTAGCCAAAATGATGACTTGGCATAGGAGACCAATGTAGGGTGACACACTATGTTAACTAACTTTCTAGGGTCTTTACACTAGTGAGGGATGGGGTTCGACACGACTAAAACTCCAAATAACACAAAAAGCTACAAGTCGTAATTAATCAATAAATAAATCAAAAGATCATTGTGTTCTAACAATTCTTAAAGTAGACAAAAAGCCTAGTTTTGCATAAAACAAAGTACCAAAATGATCCTTGCTAACTATAGAAATTTATTATAATTTTTCTGGAATTTATTAACTAGTACAAATATTTTATAAAAAATCAGTTTTCCTAAGTATACAGAAAATGAGTTTTGGTTTCATATGCCAAACTAGTGGCAAAACAGTAAATTAAATACTACAAAAATTATACTAAAATAGCGAACTTAACATAGTATCTAAATACTATTTTTCCATAATTTTAGCAATACTTTAAGTATTTTTTTAGAAAATCAAAAACAGCAATGCACACAATAATTAATTTATCTGCGTATTTTGTCCATGTATATAATTTGAACCAAAGTTCAAATACAGGACCCAAGGCCATGAATCAAGTCCAATATGACTTGTACAGGTCTTGAATGTGTGAAAACACATTTGAGCCCAAATACCCATGCTAGGCTTGGACACCAAATGGTTGCAGTAATTTAAATACAATAAAAATACAATTTGGTGATAGTGCAAAATAAATATTATTATTTTAATAAGGTAAAGTTATGCATATAGAAAATATACCTACCTATGTTTTAAAAGTACATATACATATATGTAAGGAAAAATACTTAATTTATAAGGTGTATATATATATATGTATAAGTATATATATACATATATAGGAAAATACTTCACAATAGAGTATATATATATTAATATATATATACATGAAAATATATACATATACATACATATATGAATATATATATAAATACAAACATATTTATATAAAATTTTACTAATTATAAAATATATACATATATATAAAATACTGTAAAAAAATAGTATATACACATATATATATATATATACTAATATATATATATATATATATACATATATATATAAATATATATATAAAACTGAAAAAAGAAAAAGAAAAAGAAAAGAAACAGAAAAAGAAAAGAAGACAGAAAGGAGGGGCTCGAACTCGAGCTGCGCAGGGGGGGGATTTAACACTGGAGCCGCTGGCCAGTGGGCCATTTTGGCCCGTCTGTTAGGATTAGGGTTAGGTTAGTTTTATTTAGTTAGGTTAGCATTTATAATAAAAAAAAATATATATATATTTGTCCTGTGTCCTGACAGTTAAGGACACAGGGTTTCTCGTATCCGTGCTACGCACGACACGCACGAACACTGAATCGCGTGTCCAGCTACTGGACGAACATCCCCGTGTCCTGGCGAGTCTCGTGCGTGAAAACGAGACACACACGACACGGTTTGAGTCATGCTACTCACGTGTCCGTCGTCGAAGGGGTTTTCGGGGGTCGTGGACGGCGGAGGAGGCGTCGACGAGGCGGCGCTCCGGTGGCGATCGCTTCGTCTCGTCGGGGCGAAGCTGCGGGTGGTGGTGGTGGTCGATGAGGGTGTCGGGATGGTGAGATCGAGGCTTCGTCGGGGTTAGGGTTCCGACGAAGCATTTTGGGGAAGAAGGGGCGGCGTTGGCGGTCGTAGGGGAAATTTAGGGTTAGGGTTAGTCGAGGGGGAGAGGGGGTTTATTTATAGGCAATTTGAGGCGGTCGGGGAGCTGTGTGCTGGCCGAAAATGGCGGGGGCAGTCGCCGGTCAGCCGTCGGTCGTCGGGCAGGGGGGTGGGTAGGAAATTAGCACTTAGGTCCTTGTAATTTAGGAAATTGCAAATAGGTCCCTAGCAGAGTTTAAATGCAAAATAGAATTTGCATAACAGAAATAAAACAATTCCTAAATTGCAAACTGTTATAATAACAATTCAACAAATTGCATATTGATATTAAAACAATTCAACAAATTACAAATTGATATTTTTTATATAAAAAACTTATTTAAAAATCATTTAAAAATTCTAGAAAAATTCCTAAAAATCCTAATAATTATTTTAAGGCTATAAATGACATTAAAAATTAATTAGCACTAATAAAAAATGAATTTGAAAAATCAGGGGCTTACAAGTCTTCCCTCCTTGAAAAATTTCGTCCTCGAAATTCACAAAGATTGAAGACCCGACAATATTCTAACATAGCAAGTATTGCAATCAAAAAGACTAAGGCTGCGATCGAAACTAACCTCTAGGGTATCAAGCGGGAACGGGTGGTTCCCTCGCAGCGGTTGGATCGAACAAGTAAGGGAATCTCTCCCTCATGTCCGACTCCCTCTCCCAAGTAGATTCACCTGGGGAGTGACGGCTCCAAGCTACTCGCACTAGGGGTATAACCTTGTTCCTCAGCCTCTTCTCTCTCCGGTCTAATATCTCCACTAGCTGCTCAGAAACTGTAAGGCTCGGTCCGACCTCCAACTCTGAATGATCTAGCACATGACTGGGGTCTGGAACATATCTCCTCAGCTGAGATACGTGAAAGACGTCGTGAACTCCTGCTAGATTAGGTGGAAGTGCAACCCTGTAAGCTACCTCTCCGATCCTGCCAAGTACCTCGAACGGCCCGATGTATCTGGGGCTCAGCTTCCCTCCTCGTCCGAACCGGATTGTCCCTCTAGTAGGTGATATCTTCACTAGCACCATATCACCGTCTGCGAACTCCATCGGCCTGCGACTAGCATCAGCCCAGTGTTTCTGCCTGTCTTGAGCTACTCTGAGCCTATCTCTGATCATCCCGACTTTCTCTGCTGCATCCGTGATCATCTCTGGCCCAAGCATAACTTTGTCTCCGACATCATCCCAAAAGAGCGGTGTGCGACATCGTCGTCCATATAGCGCCTCGAAAGGAGACATACCAATACTGGCCTGGTAGCTGTTGTTGTATGAAAACTCTACCAAGTGCAGATGGCTCTCCCATGATCCTTCGAAGTCCAGCACGCAAGTCCTCAGCATATCCTCCAGCATCTGTATCGTCCTCTCGGACTGCCCATCTGTCTATGGGTGGTACGCTATACTGAACTTGAGCCTACTGCCCAACTCCTCCTGCAAGCTCTTCCAGTAGTGGGATATGAATCTGCTGTCTCTGTCTGACACGATGCTCACCGGCACTCCGTGTAGGCGAACTATCTGCTGCATGTATAGCTCCGCCAACTTCTCGGTGGAAAGTCCCACCTTGAAGGGTATGAAGTGCGCACACTTCGTCAGCCTGTCTACGATGACCCAGATGGCATCCTTCCCTCCTCGGGAACGAGAAAGCCCTGAAACGAAGTCCATCGTAATATGTTCCCACTTCCACTCAGGAATGGGTAACGGCTGCAACAAACCAGCTGGCCTCTGGCGCTCCGCCTTGACCTGCTGGCAAACTAGGCATCTCGAGATAAAACGCGATACATCCCTCTTCATCCCGTGCCACCAAAGATGTTTCCGCAAGTCACGGTACATCTTATTAGCACCAGGGTGAATAGAATATTTTGATCGGTGCGCCTCCTGTAAAACTGCCTCTACTAGATCTCCCTTCGGCACGCACAATCGGCTGCCATGTCTCAGGGACCCATCCTCTGCTATAGTGAAGTCATCCAGCAATCCAGCTAATGCCTGGGGTCGAAGTCTGCGAAGGCTCTCATCTGTAGACTGTGCCTCCCGGATCTGCTCTATCAAACCTGACTGAATGTCAAGCGCCATCATCTGTATCACTGATCCTGGCCGAACTAGCTCAATTTCGAGCTTCTCCAGATCCTCCCGCAAATGCCGATCAATCATCAGGTACCATGCCATCGGATGCCTGCTCAGCGCATCCGCCACCACATTTGCCTTCCCGGGGTGATACTGTAAATCGATGTCGAAGTCCTTCATCAACTCCAACCATCGTCTTTGCCTCATATTCAGCTCTTTCTGCGTGAACACATACTTCAAGCTTTTGTGGTCAGTAAAGATTTCCACACGCTCTCCGTATAAGTAATGTTTCCATAACTTGAGTGCAAAGATCACCGCAGCTAACTCGAGGTCATGGGTAGGATAATTCCTCTCATGAGTCCGCAACTGCCTAGATGCATAAGCAATTACTTTTCCATGCTGCTATAGAACACATCCTAGCCCCTTCCTAGAAGCATCGCTGAAAATGGTGAAACCTCCAGAACCTGAAGGTAAAGTAAGAACTGGAGCGGTCGTCAGCCTCCTCTTCAGCTCCTCAAATGCCGTCTGGCAGTCCTCTAACCAAATGTACTCTGCGTCCTTCCGCGTCAGCTTCGTCACGGGTTCAGCTATCCTAGCAAAGTCCTGGACGAACTTTCTGTAATAGCCTGCTAAACCCAGAAAGCTCCTGATCTCTGAAACTGACGTCGGAGCCTTCCACGTCTCAACTGCAGCAATCTTCCTGGGATCCACTGAGATTCCATCTCCAGTGACTACATGGCCGAGAAACTCCACTCGGTCTAAAAAGAACTCGCACTTCGGTAATTTGGCAAACAATCTCTCCTGCCTCAGAATCCCCAAAACTATCCGCAAGTGCTCTGCATGCTCCTCCGGCGTCTTCGAGTATATCAGGATGTCGTCGATAAATACTACGACGAACTTATCCAGATACTGGTGAAATGTCTTATTCATCAAGTTCATAAAGACAGCTGGCGCATTTGTGAGACCAAATGGCATCACCAGAAACTCGTACTGCCCGTACTTCGTGTTGAACGCCGTCTTCTGGATGTCTGCTGGCCTAACCTTCACCCGGTGGTACCCGGATCTCAAGTCTATCCTGGAAAACACCTTCGCCCCGCTCAACTGGTCGAACAAATCATCTATCCTGGGCAGAGGATATTTGTTCTTGATAGTGATGGCATTCAAGGCCCGGTAATCAATACACAACCGGACTGTACCATCCTTCTTAGGCACAAAGAGCACTGGTGCTCCCCATGGAGAAGCACTGGATCGAATGAAACCCTTTTTGAACAGGTCATCAATCTGCTCTTTCATCTCTATGGCCTCCTTGGGATTCACTCTATAGCAAGCCCGGGATACTGGTGATGAACCCGGCACTAGATCTATAGTTCCACATCTCTGTCAGGCGAAAGTCCTGAAAGATCCTCTGAAAATACATCCATAAACTCCCTAATAATAGGGTGTGGCGGTGCTGCGTCCCCGACTGTAGCACAACAGTTCGACTCTAGGCTGATCTCCGGCCATGTCCTTCTGACACTGAATGGTGCTGTACCTGGGGGACTGAACACAATACTACCCTCATGGCAATCTATAGATGCATGGGCATAGCTAAGCCAGTCCATCCCCAATATGATATCATAACCGGGGAGCGGCATCACAAAGAATCGCCCTCTGAACTCTCTCCCGGCTATAAAAATAGAACATCTATAGATAGATCTAATAGGCACTGGTCCTCCTTCCGTCATCACTCTACTAATCTCCGCAGTAGGTGTAGCTACTAGATGATGTTTATGCATAAACTCTAATGATAGGAAGCTATAAGATGCACCAGAATCAAACAAATATACAGCTAGAAAAGTATGCAAATAAACATGACCTGTAATAACGTCAGCTAAGTAATCCGGCTCCGAAACCTGCTCCGGCTCCGGCTCAATGGCTAGACTATAAACCCTCCCCTGAGGTCCCTTCTGCTGCTGCAGATGCTGCCCGAACCTCTGCTGCTGAGTCAGGAGCGGTCCTCTAGTCTTCGCTACTGGGCACTCCCATATCATGTGGGTAGCAGACCCACAAAATAAGCACTGCTTCAACCTCTTCCTGCAGATGGAGTAATCGTGCCCTGGTCTTCCGCAGAAAGAACATATAACTCCCTTCTGCTGTTGCTGACGGGGTCCCGGGGCTCGAACTGGTGGGGTCTGATGATGTGGTGTAGAGGGACGGTAAGTCTGCTGGGGTGGCGCCGGTGCTTTCTGCTGGAAAGCCTGATGCTTGGACGGTCCCTCATGATGTACAGGAGCCGGCCTCTTGCATGACAGAAGACGCTCCTCGATGCTCCGGGCTAACTCTAGGCTCTGGTAATAGTCAGTCGTACCGTTTGCCACTATAAGAATGCCAATGTCTGGAACTAGACCATGGCAAAACCTACGGGTCATCTCCTCTGGATCAGCAACCAGACTAGGAGCAAAACAGCTCAAGCGACTGAACTCTCCTGCATAGTCGTCAACAGAACGGTTCCCCTGCTGGATGTTCTGGAATCGTAGCCCCATGGCTACTCTAGCAGTGGTCGAGAAGAATTTCTTCTTGAACTGGGTCTTGAACTGGTTCCAGGTGGCTCTACCTCTCGCGAACAACGGCTCATTCCTGAACCAGACTTCGGCTAAGTCTATCAGCAGAAATCCTGCTGCCTCGACCTGAAGGTCATCCGGCATCCTAACTCCCAGAAGCTTCCTCTCTACAGAATCTAGCCAGTCATCAGCTACTACTATGCCCTCAGTCCCTGAGAACTCCTTGGGATTCAGACCCATGAAGTCCTTGACCGTCCCCGCTCTCTGCCGTGGCTCTACATGTGGTGGAACCACGGGACGTCCCTCAGAACGCTCCATGCTCTGGCGGAGTAGGGTAGTCTGCTCCTGATGGGTTGTTAGGAACTCCTGGATCAGTGTGAGCAGCTGGGTCCCGTCGAGAGTGACGGAAGCCTGGGTGGGTATAGTGATAGGGGGTGGTGGAAGTATCAGGGCCTGCTGGGACTGGGATGTGGAAGGTGGTATCTGGGTCTGTGGATCTGTGGAGTGGGAAAATATGGTAGGTGGAGGTGTATCAGTCAACCGGTCAGCTGACTGGACATGGAGGGCTCCATTCTCGGGGGTGACATACTGGGACGAGCGAGTAAGCACCATCTAAATTACATAAAAAGACTTATAAGGACTTATTTAAAGTAAGTAATCATATGCAAGAAAATCTAATTATAATAGCAAACATGTGATGTATTTCCTATGTTGCAATCCTAGCATTCCTCTAAGTGTTCTAAGCGTCTTTCCTAATGTTGTCTAATTACCTTAAGTTCCTAATTGCAGGCATGCTTGGTACAATAACGTAACCAAATAGTTTAGTCAGGACCTGCATGGGCCACCACTAAAAATATGTCACGACCCGCTACCCAAATTGTTGGGCCAGGCCGAGTCATGCCCAGCCTACGTTGAGATAAAACGTAGTAAGCTGTTCTAAAGACAACAGGATAAGACTAAATGTGCTAACAGTTCTATAAGTGAAGAAGAAATATAAATGCTCCAAACACAAAAGTCGTCGTATACAGTAAAATGTCCAAGTACAAGTAGACTGAAATGTAAAACTGGATACATGTCCAGTTACAAAATGATATAGTCTAATACATGTCTACTCTCAAAAGTCTAAGTAAACAAAAGACAACTAGGCGAGGTTCCCCGCAGAAACATCCTCGTAAAGCAGAGCCGGGTCCTCGGCAGTAACTCCATAGTATGAGTCGCAGAGTAACTCCTCCTCAGTAAGGACACCTACAACGTTATCCTGTCAGGACGGGAGCAAGTACTAAATCTAGCAAACTAGCATATGAAACATGAAAATGAACATGAGAGGAATAACTGGAAAGCATGGCATCACATAGTCTATCATGGCAAGGACACATATGTCATAAAGACAGATGTATATGTAATGTTTAAAACTGTAGCAAGTACGTGATCGGTCAATAGATGTACAATGTACCGAGGTACAATGTAAATAAAATGTACATACGTACAAGTAAAACAAGCGATAGATGTACATACGTACAAATACAGCTGATGCGCCTACGACAAGGTATACATAAAATGTTACCTTGCTCGGTACGTACATACGAGTAGGGGGGGCATGATCACGTACGCTACTAACAGTTTCTCCATAACCCATATTCTAAATCATGTGAGAGATACATCAAGACTGTTCTAAGCATGGTAGTAATGGAAAGTACAATATGTGACGTTTTAACTTGCTACCCCAAGGGTCAGCATTTAACATGGTGGGTTTTGCAGTTCATTTATGTAACAACATGTAAAGTTTGTAGAAAGTACTTGCCTCTAGCAAAGCGAAACAAAATAAGCTACGATAACAGTGCTATGGATGTCCAGTAACTCGTCGCTGTAGAAGTAAAATATAATAACTTAGTTTTACACTAAGCTAAAATACTAGGACACTAATTGGTGAAACACGACTTGTGATTGGGCACCTAGCCAAAATGATGACTTGGCATAGGAGACCAATGTAGGGTGACACACTATGTTAACTAACTTTCTAGGGTCTTTACACTAGTGAGGGATGGGGTTCGACACGACTAAAACTCCAAATAACACAAAAAGCTACAAGTCGTAATTAATCAATAAATAAATCAAAAGATCATTGTGTTCTAATAATTCTTAAAGTAGACAAAAAGCCTAGTTTTGCATAAAACAAAGTACCAAAACGATCCTTGCTAACTATAGAAATTTATTATAATTTTTCTGGAATTTATTAACTAGTACAAATATTTTATAAAAAATCAGTTTTCCTAAGTATACAGAAAATGAGTTTTGGTTTCATATGCCAAACTAGTGGCAAAACAGTAAATTAAATACTACAAAAATTATACTAAAATAGCCAACTTAACATAGTATCTAAATACTATTTTTCCATAATTTTAGCAATACTTTAAGTATTTTTTTAGAAAATCAAAAACAGCAATGCACACAATAATTAATTTATCTGCGTATTTTGTCCATGTATATAATTTGAACCAAAGTTCAAATACAGGAACCAAAGCCATGATTTAAGTCCAATATGACTTGTACAGGTCTTGAATGTGTGAAAACACATTTGAGCCCAAATATCCATGCTAGGCTTGGACACCAAATGGTTGCAGTAATTTAAATACAATAAAAATACAATTTGGTGATAGTGCAAAATAAATATTATTATTTTAATAAGGTAAAGTTATGCATATAGAAAATATACCTACCTATGTTTTAAAAGTACATATACATATATGTAAAGAAAAGTACTTAATTTATAAGGTATATATATATGTATAAGTATATATACATATATAGGAAAATACTTCACAATAGAGTGTATATATATATTAATATATATATACATGAAAATATATACATATACATACATATATGAATATATATATAAATACAAACATATTTATATAAAATTTTACTAATTATAAAATATATACATATATATAAAATACTGTAAAAAAAACAGTATATACATATATATATATATATACTAATATATATACATATATATATAAATATATATATATAAAACTGGAAAAAGAAAAAGAAAAAGAAAAGAAACAGAAAAAGAAAAGAAGACAGAAAGGAGGGGCTCAAACTCGAGCTGCGCAGGGGGGGATTTAACACTGGAGCCGCTGGCCAGTGGGCCATTTTGGCCCGTCTGTTAGGATTAGGGTTAGGTTAGTTTTATTTAGTTAGGTTAGCATTTATAATAATAAAAAAAAAATATTTGTCCTGTGTCCTGACAGTTAAGGACACAGGGTTTCTCGTGTCCGTGCTACGCACGACACGCACGAACACTGAATCGCGTGTCCAGCTACTGGACGAACATCCCCGTGTCCTGGCGAGTCTCGTGCGTGAAAACGAGACACGCACGACACGGTTTGAGTCATGCTACTCACGTGTCCGTCGTCGAAGGGGTTTTCGGGGGTCGTGGACGGCGGAGGAGGCGTCGGCGAGGCGGCGCTCCGGTGGCGATCGCTTCGTCTCGTCGGGGCGAAGCTGCGGGTGGTGGTGGTGGTCGATGAGGGTGTCGGGATGGTGAGATCGAGGCTTCGTCGGGGTTAGGATTCCGGCGAAGCATTTTGGGGAAGAAGGGGCGGCGCTGGCGGTCGTGGGGGAAATTTAGGGTTAGGGTTAGTCGAGGGGGAGAGGGGGTTTATTTATAGGCAATTTGAGGCGGTCGGGGAGCTGTGTGCTGGCCGAAAATGGCGGGAGCAGTCGCCGGTCAGCCGTCGGTCGTCGGGCAGGGGGGTGGGTAGGAAATTAGCACTTAGGTCCTTGTAATTTAGGAAATTGCAAATAGGTCCCTAGCAGAGTCTAAATGCAAAATAGAATTTGCATAACAGAAATAAAACAATTCCTAAATTACAAACTGTTATAATAACAATTCAACAAATTGCATATTGATATTAAAACAATTCAACAAATTACAAATTGATATTTTTTATATATAAAACTTATTTAAAAATCATTTAAAAATTCTAGAAAAATTCCTAAAAATCCTAATAATTATTTTAAGGCTATAAATGACATTAAAAATTAATTAGCACTAATAAAAAAATGAATTTGAAAAATCAGGGGCTTACAGCAGCTGTATGGGAAGCTGTCCAAGTGCGAGTTCTTCTTGGATCGCGTGGAGTTCCTAGGCCATGTTGTCTCTGGCGAAGGGATTTCAGTAGATCCGAAGAAGATTTCTGCAGTGGAGTCCTGGTCTACGCCGAGCTCAGTAGCAGAGGTTCAGAGTTTTCTGGGTCTGGCAGGTTATTACCGGAGGTTCGTGCTGGACTTTTCCAGGATTGCCCAGCCGATGACCCGCCTTACCAGGAAGGACGAGGAGTTTGTTTGGTCCGAGGAGTGCCAGGCCGCCTTCAAGGAGCTGAAGGCGAGGTTGACTACAGCTCCTATCTTGACGCTGCCATCTGGATCTGGTGGTTATACGATCTACAGTGATGCTTCAGGACGGGGTTTGGGTTGTGTACTTCAGCAGCACGGGAAGGTGATTGCCTATGCATCTAGGCAGTTACGTCCTCATGAGAGGAACTACCCTACCCACGATCTGGAGCTGGCAGCGGTCATCTTTGCTTTGAAGCTGTGGAAACACTATCTGTTCGGAAAGCGAGTTGAGATCTATACAGATCACAAGAGCTTGAAGTACGTGTTTACCCAGAAGGAGCTGAATATGAGGTAGAGACGATGGTTAGAGCTGATGAAGGATTTTGATATATCCTTACAGTACCATCCGGGGAAGGCCAACGTGGTCGCGGATGCTTTGAGCAGGTATCCCGTAGCCATGTGTTTGACGATGGATCGTCACCTTCTGGCAGATCTGGAGAGTTTGGGCATAGAGGTGATAGTTCCTGGGTTCGAGGCGCAGATGTGGGGTCTCCAGGTGCAGTCGGAGCTGATGGACAGAGTCAGGGCAGCTCAGTTTGAGAATGAGGCTCTGAGAGTCATCAGGGAGCAGGTCCGGGCAGGACTGTTGGATGAGTTCTCTGTAGCGGGGGATGGGTCGTTGAGGCATGGTACCAGATTGTGCGTGCCGAGCGGAGGACTTCGGGAGGAGATTCTTCAGGAGGCACACCGTTCTCAGTACTCTATGCATCCAGGAGCCAACAAGATGTATAGAGACTTGAGACAGCATGTTTTGTGGTATGGCAAGAAATGCGAGGTGGCTCAGTTCATTTCGAGATGCTTGGTGTGCCAGCAGGTGAAGGCCGGGAGGCAGAGACCCGGTGGATTGCTCCAGCCACTACCCATTCCTGAGTGAAAGTGGGAGTATATCACTATGGACTTTGTATCTGGGATTCCGTGCTCTCCAGGAGGGAATGATACGATTTGGGTCATTGTTGATCGATTGACCAAATCGGTCCACTTTTTGCCTTTCAAGGTGGGTTTGTCGACGGAGAGGTTGGCCGAGATGTACGTGCGGCAGATAGTCCGATTGTACGGGATTCTAGTGAGCATAGTCTCGGATCGGGACAGCCGATTCACTTCCCACTTCTGGAGGAGTTTACAGCTTAGCTTGGGCACATCGCTCAAGTTCAGTACCGCATACCACCCTCAGACAGACGGGCAGTCGGAGAGGACGATTCAGACCCTCGAGGATATGCTGCGTACCTGTGTCTTGGACTTCGGTGGATCTTAGGAGGATCACCTTCACTTGGTAGAGTTTGCTTACAACAACAGCTACCAAGCCAGTATAGAGATGTCACCTTTCGAGGCTCTATACGGACGGAGGTGCCGTACTCCCTTGTCTTGGGATGATGTCGGCGAGAGGGTTCTGCTTGGCCCTGAGATGGTAGTGGATGCTGCAGAGAAGGTCAGGGTTATCAGAGATCGACTTCGGGTGGCGCAGGATAGGCAGCGGCATTGGGCCGATAGCCACCGGAGGCCATTGGAGTTTGAGGTATAGTTTAGATTTTTCTAGTATTTGAGTCTGATTGTGATTATTTTAGATCAAGCTTTAAGTCTTGTATTTTTGTTCTAGGTTGATGATCTTGTGTTCCTGCAGATTTCTCCGACGCGTGGCACGATTCATTTTGGTGGCGGTGGGAAGCTTAGTCCACGATACATCGGACCATTCCGTATCTTGGGCAGGGTCGGTGCAGTGGCTTACCGACTGGAGTTACCGCCCGTACTAGAGGGAGTGCACAGCGTGTTCCACGTGTCGCAGCTGAGACGGTACGTGGCAGATCCCAGTCACATCTTGGACCACTCCGAGATCGAAGTAGGACCGACACTCAGCTATCCAGAGAAACCGGTTGAGATCTTGGACCGAAGAGAGAAGGTGCTCCGGAACCAGGTCATTCCCTTGGTTCGCGTTGCATGGAGACACCACTCTCCAGGTGAGTCCACCTGGGAAAGGGAGGACGACATGCTGGAGCGATTCCCATATCTCTTCAAGCCTTGAGGTAAAATTCTATCTTTTTCTTTCCTTGTTCTATTCATGATTGCTGTGTTAGTTCTCATTCAATTTCGAGGACGAATTTTTTTAAAGAGGATAGATTTATCACCCACAGTTTTCGAATTAGGGGTATTTTTGTCATTTTTCAAGTTTTATAATTTTTAGGAATTTTATTTGATTTTATATGATTTTTAGGGATTTATTTGATTTAGTTTGAATTTTATCCAATTTGGACTTAAGTTGGAGACCCGGTTAGCCTGGACACTAGTGGGACCCACATACTAGCTGGGCTTAGCCCACATACCATCCTAACTAGACTAGAAACCATAAACCCTACTTCCATGGCTAATTAGTCATTTTAGAGGCTTAATTAGTTAATTAGAGTTAAATCGAAACAAACCGAACCAAACCGAATTCAATTCAAACCAAACCAAGTCTATTGGGTTTGGGGGCTTATTGGATCACCACCCAAACCCAATAACCCCCACATGGTCGGCCAAGAGGAGCCACTCCCCTCTCTCTTTCTTCACCACAAAGTAAACTCCTTCTCTCCATTTCTTTCTTTCTTTAGAAGCTCTTTCTTCCTCCAAGCAAACCAACTTTAGGTAAGCTTTAAATTCCCCATTTAATTCTCTTTTGTATTTATTTCCTTCACCATAAATGTAGAGGAGATCCTCCTCTACATTTTGCCCATAGATTTCGTAGGTTTCCCTAGAAATCTAGGTTAGAGATTAATTGGGGTTTTCTTAATTAGAATGGAATATATATATATATATATAGCTGCAAATGAGCCAAGTTGTTCGCGAGCTGCTCGAAGCTCGGTTCGATAAAAGCTCGTTTGAGTTCGGTTCATTTAGTAAACAAGCTGAGCTCAAGCTTCATTTTTGAGCTCGTTTAATAAACGAGCCAAGCTCAAGCTTAGAAGTACTCGGCTCGTTTGAGATCGCGAGCTAGCTCGTTTATGAGCTTGCAAGCTGGCTCGTTTAGGAGCTTGTTTAGAAGCTCGTTTATTCTTTGTTGAATTCTAATTTTATATATGCTTGTATAACAATATGGTTGTGTGCATTATATATTTATATGTCCTTAATATGGAACTTTTTTAACTAAATTTTTATAAATAAATTGTTAAGATTACACTTGAATTCAAACCTAACTAGCTTGAAATCGAACTTGTTAAGCTTGAAATCAAGCTTAATGAGCTTGAAATAAAGTTGAGCAAGCTTGAAATTAAGCTTAACGAGCATGATTTTGAGGTTATTGAGCTTGTTTATCAAGCTTGAATCAAGCTTGCTTATCAAGCCAAGCTCAAGCTCAAACCAAGCCAAGCTCAAGCTTAATATAAACAAGCTCGAGCCAAGCTCAAGCTCTAAAATAAAAAATTTATCAAGCTCAAGCTCGAGCTCGAGCTCGATTAATTCTAATCAAGCCAAGCTCAAGCTTATAAAAGCTTGGCTCGGCTTGGCTCGTTTGCAGCCCTATATATATATATATATATATATATATATATATATATATATATTTGGTTGTGTGAGAGTGGGGTGTTTGTGTGGAAGAGTGGTGGTGGTGTTTGTGTGAGTGTGTGTGTGTTTGTGTGTGAGAGTGTGTGTGTGTGTTTGTGAGAGTGTGTGTGTTTGTGAGAGAGTGTGTGAGAGTGTGTGTGTGTGTTTGTGTGAGAGTGTGTGTGTGTGTGTGTCTATATATAAATGTGTATGTGTGTGTGTGTATTTACATATAGATGTGTGTGTGTTTATATATATTATAGTGGGATAGATAGATATATATTAGATATATATATATATATAGATAGATATCTAGATAACTATATATATATATATATATATATATATATATATATATATATATATAGAGAGAGAGAGAGAGAGAGAGAGAGAGAGAGATAGGAAGGAGGAGTAGAGGAAGTAAGAAGAAGAAGAAGAATAAGAGAATTAGAAGGAAAGAATAAGAACAAGTTAGGAAGAAAACTAGAATAGGATAGAATGAGAGAAATGAGATTAGGAATTAGAAAAAGGATAATGAGAAGAAGGAGAAGGGTAAGGAGAATAGGAAAATTAGAAGAGAAGATTAAGAAAAAGAATTAGAAGAAGAACAATAGAAAGGAAAGTGGGAAATCAATTTAGGGGAGATCGAGTTAGAGGGTGAAATTGAGTCCCGAGTGTCGGAATGAGATGAAACTTGGGGGAGACCTAGATTATATAGATTAGACTTTGCGGGTAGGCTCCCGAGTTGAAATCGGGGTTGTAGGACGACGGTATCGCGCCGTACCATTGCGTATCTTGAGATATTCAAGATATCGGCAATAGGCCGTAAGATGGACTAGACGTCCACTCTACCTAGGTATCTTGGTAGGTAACGAATGTATAGGCTAGTATCCTACTACCCTAGGGAGCACGGGTCGAAATACCAAGCGTAGGTAGACTAACTTGGTATTCACCTAGGCTAGAAATTTACCTTTATAAAGGGTAAATTAGGATATTGGCCTACGGCCAAGATTTGAGTTTTGAAGTCCAAGATGGACTTGGATATGGGTTGTAAGGGTTGGTAATGATGAGAAATAGTCGTCTAGACCTAGTCTTGACCTTGGTTGACCACGGTTGACTTTTTAGACTAAAAGTCAACTATGGGTCAACACTTTACCCAATTTAGTCCTAAATTCCATTAAACTTGAGCAGTTGACCAAACGTCAACTGTTAGTCACCATTGACCTAGGGTTGACCTAGAGTTGACCAGAGTTGACCCGTTGACCAAAAGTCAACTGTAAGTCAACTTTTGACCTAGTTTGATACGGGTTGACTTCCAATGTTCTCTTATGACCAAGGTTGACCTAACTAGACTTGTCTTGACCTAGAATGACTTAATAGGATTTAATTTAATTTGACTTTACTTCCTAAACATAGTATTGATATGTCTTGTTTTCTATGTCCTCGAGACGCTGCATTGGATCCCGTTGACATATCTTATCATATTACAGGCGAGTACATTCTCTGACACTTTTCCAATTTACGATGATTGTTATAATTCATGTAATTAGTGTAGATATGCTTGTTCTCGACACATTGGTCACACGGGTTGGTATTCATGGATCCCAACATGAGGTGTTATTCCTTGTTGTCTTGGTATGTCTTGTGCAAGCCCCCTTGTAGTTCTTGTGCATTACATGGACGCTGATTCTCGAGGAGACTTGCTCCCTTCTCGTAGAATCCCGCGTCGTGACGTGTCTTGTTTGGATCCACTCTACCAGTCGGGGATGGGGAGCACTAGTTTAGATATGTGGTCATTATCCACCTTGTTATTCTTGTAGACCTTGTGAGTGTTAATCATACACTCCACGTATGATTAACCAGGCCAGTAGACCTTGTGCAGACCAAAGCCGGCCACATGTTGAAACTAGTACTCACACACCTAGATAGATGATTCTTGATTCTTGTACATGCTATGATCAGTTTACTTGCCTTGTTCTAGCTCTAGATTTACAGCTTACCTTGCCATGATACTCACATGTGCATTCCATGATTTTTTTGTATATACTCTCTATTTACAATCTTATAGCTTTTGTCATATCTTGTGAACTGTTGTTAGTTGATTGTACTCGTTCCATCCTGACTGGATATGTTGACAAAATATTACAGATGCTGATGAGGGGGACTACAGTACCTACTACGGTCCGGATGACGTAGTGGGCTTAGACTTGGAGACCTTGGTCCAGCAGGGCTTAGCTCCGCCTGACGAGACTTTATCTATTGCTTAGTTAGAGTAGGTCTTTTGTACTGGACCTTGTCTCCAGCTACTTTTGATACTGTTACTATTATTGATTGTATTAGAGACTTGGACTTGTATATTATTTGTGTTTGGACTTGACAGGTTATATTTTATCGTCATGTTATCTTTATCTTTCAGTCTTTACTTTATCATCTTAGAGTTGTGATTGAGCACTCATATATATTCATTGCTTGTCCTCCGTTCGGAGTTGACCATATTCTCGACAGGTTTTTGATATATATATAAACTGTTGTTAGAGTAGAAAAACTACAGCGTTCCACGCCGTTTTTACGGTGAGGGCTGGGCGTTGTCACGTACACGTGCCCTTATAGCGGGTGCGGGTCGTGACAGATGGAGAGGGTATGGTGTTTGCTGTCAAAAGTAAACTTGCCGGGCAGTTATTGGGGTGAGGCTCTTCTCACAGCTGCTTATGTTATTAATTTATCTCCTAGTGCTCCTTTGCAGGGTGATGTGCCTAACAAAGTATGGTACGGCAAAGAGCCGTCATACAATCACCTGCGAGTGTTTGGCTGTAAGGCCTTCGTGCATGTACCGAAGGACGAGAGGACCAAACTTGAGCCGAAGACGAGGCGATGCATCTTTGTCGGCTACGGTCGGGATGAGTTTGGCTATAGACTCTACGACCCGGTGGAAAGAAAGCTCTACAGAAGCAGGGATGTGGTATTCGTCGAGGATCAGACTATGACCAACACTCAGGATTTCGAGACGCCTTCTGAGGCTGAGGAATTGCCTGAGTTAGAGCATTTCGCTTCGAGCAGTTTCTAGAAGACATCGCAGAGGATCCAATTATGGGGGAGCCAGTACATGGTGTTGCTCACAACCTTGATCATCAACCTGCTGATGGTGGTCAGGGTGTCCCTCAGAAGGATGAGCATGTCGGGGAGGCGGTTCCTGAAAAGGAGGAGGCTGTTGGTATACAGCCAGCACCAGTGGCTCCACTGAGAAGGAGCGACAGAGAGCGTCGACCATCTACGAGATACTCACCGGGTAAGTATGTGCTATTGACTAACGGGGGAGAGCCCGAAAGTTTTACAGAGGCTATGGAAGACGAACACAGGCAGGAGTGGATGGAGGCTATACAGGAGGAGATGAGTTCCTTACATGCCAATTCCACTTATGAGCTGGTGCGGTTGCCAAAGGGCAAGAAGGCTTTAAAGAATCGCTGGGTGTTTAGAGTGAAGCAGACGGATGATGCTACTCGCCCTCGATACAAAGCGAGGCTGGTAGTTAAAGGCTACGGTCAGCGGAAAGGCATGGATTATGATGAGATCTTTTTGCCAGTCGTCAAACAGTCGTCTATTCGGGTGGTGCTAGCATTGGCAGCCAGTTTCGACTTGGAGGTCGAGCAGATGGACGTAAAGACGGCATTCCTCCACGGTGATCTTGAAGAGGAGTTATACATGGAGCAGCCAGAGGGATTCTGTGAGAAGGGCAAGTCACATTTGGTCTGCCGGTTGAGGAAGAGCTTGTATGGTCTAAAACAGGCTCCGAGGCAGTGGTACAGGAAGTTCGAGTCATTTATGGGGGAGCATGGCTATGCACGGACGACGTCGGACCATTGCGTATTTGTGAGGTACTTTATCGAGGATGATTTCATCATTTTATTGCTCTATGTAGATGATATGCTGTTAGTGGGTCAGAATGCCACTAGGATAGTGGAGTTGAAGCGCCAACTGGGCACGGCCTTCTCTATGAAGAATTTGGGCGCAGCAAAGACTATTCTTGGGATGGAGATCAGCCGAGAGAGAGAGAGTCCAAGCTGCTACATTTGTCCCAAAAGAAGTACATTCATCGGGTACTTCAGTGTTTCGGTATGGACGAGTCGAAGAAAGTGAGTTGCCCCCTTGCGGCTCACTTTAAGTTCACTGAGGAGTAGTGTCCATCTACCGAGGACGAAAAGAAAGATATGGAGCGGGTTCCATATGCTTCAGCTGTGGGAAGTCTTATGTATGCTATGATGTGTACGAGGCCAGACATCGCTCATGCAGTTGGCACAGTTAGCATGTACGTTTCAAATCCTGGAAGGGTACATTGGAGTGCGGTCAAGTGGATTCTACGATACCTTCTGTTTCACTTAACAAAAGGCCTTGAAATTGGCTTTTGAAAATAAAACTTGAAAGAGTACAAAAAGTACAAATTGTTCTGGGAAGTATTGCTATGGAAGTCTGATATGAAGGCGATCACTTTGTTCCTTGGACCATACAATGATGATGAAGATCACTGCTAGAAGATGAACAACCGAAAGAACTAAGTCACCAGAAAGGTATCGACACACTTGGGCACTGATGGCGAGGCCGAATGCTTTCCTGCTTTGCTTCACTCTGTTCTGAAAGAAAGGTTGAAGAAGAATGCTCTGGAGAATCAAAATCTCTAAGTTCTAATCTCCTTGTTTTCTCTCCTCCTCTGTCTCTCTGTGTTCCCTGCTATATGAGAAAAATCAGTCTATTTATAGAGTTAGCTTTCTGTGCTTAAAACCCAGCAAAAGTTCTGTCTTTACGCTAATAACTGCCACCCATGACTGAAGTCATCCTCTGCATACGTTGATACGTGTCCCATTATTTCAATAAGAACAGGATGCACGTACACACGTTCTTCGAGATGTGTGGTATGAAAGCCATGTAAGCAAACTACGTTCCAAAGTAGTCAGGAAGGATAGGGCGTAAACAACAACCCAAATATACTCTGAGCGTAAAGTAGTAGACTAGGCGTAAAATAGCCCTGACATGGACTTCCCGCGTAAAGTGGTTGATAAACAACCTTGAGCGTAAAGGTAGCTCAAATAAACTTTATGCACACGTCAACTTTTGAGCGTAAAAACTCATATAGTCTCCATGCGTAAAAGAAGCCATATTGTGAGCGTAAAATAGCTCAGTCCACATACTAAACGACAACATTGGTCTCTGTGTAAAACAAATCCCTTCGAATTCTGTGTTGTACGCTGTCAGTAAATCTTCATGTCAGACTTTACATTAAATGCATGACTTGACAGCTTTGTCCAGCGTAAAGTGGTTAGCTTATCTCTGGCGTAAAATGTCACGCCCCAGAACCATAATACTGGAGAGCGGGGGCAGACATAGCCAGCTACGTATATTGAAATGGAAACCACCTCGATATACGGTCACGGCTGTCTAGATATGTGAGGGTTTTCTACAAGCCAACAGTCTCTTATGGTCATGAACAAGCCTAGTGTCTCAATCACCACAAGTAAGTAAAGTCGCAAGATGTATGATCATTAAATATACAATAATAAGGCGTCCCAAATATTACATATTCAGCTGATCATGAAGCTAGTCATTACAAAATGTTAGGACTAGCAAGAGTTTAGTCATACATGATCAACCCTAGGATTTGTCAATCATGTTTACAGCCCGTAGGCAGACAGTAAGTAAAAGTGCTTCGAGCTAACAGGTGCTCGTCGGCTAAACGCCTCAAAAGAATAATTTTTACAATAGAGTGAGCGAAACAAAATAGAAAACCCACTCTTGGCCCGGATTCCGTCTAGTGTTCACCATTGGGCTGGAAGCTTGGTAGATCCTCGGGAGCTGCTCCGAAATCTGGCCACACAAAACCAGTTGGGTCAACCCCAGAAAGAGCAAGTGCCACAAGGGGGCCACGAAATAAGAACAAAAGCCAGCAATCAGCACAGAAAATCTAATATTAAAACTAAAATTATGAAAGCATGTCAGGATGATAAACGACGAGATAACCATGGAACTATTCTGATAGCCAGGTTACAATCCGTAAACCAAACAAGGACCGGGGTTGTAACCCTTCATCTGAACAGAGCTTGGTTTCCTACCATTTATCGGCAAGATAAGTAATATAAGAAATCAAGGCAGGGAGCAATCTTGTACTGGATCAAGACATGACTAGGCTGGTTATACCTCATTCAATCAATCACGGCCAAGCAGATACTACAGCTTACTACTTTAACTAACTAGGGTTATCACAGGCCTAATTACTAACAAGATGCAGTGAGATTGTTCCACAGCCACAAGCCCTGCATACCATCCAGGTTACCCAGGACGAAAGATTAGGGTTGAATTCAGGTGGGTACATCGTCCAGGAGACAAATGTATCCTTAGGTGACTTAGAGGGTGCAACACTCGACGGTGTGCTGGAAATGTGCCCTACTCGACGGCAGGCTACAGATCCCAAGAGTGCCCAGGTAACGGGATTGCCTGTAGCTGTGTCATCTCTTCATGACTACTGTGTTATTCTAGTTATTAACCTTAATCCATTTTAGTAGGTACTCCTGACCGTGGTACTCATGAGTCCCATCCTAGACATGATGCAAGACAGGACAAGTGGATTTAACAAGCAAGCAAGAAAGAACTACCCACGGTGTCAAGGCAAGTCAAACTAGGTTATCAAGTCATGTCAAGTCAGGAGTGCGCCGCCACGGGCCACTACCAAGTTATCAAGATAGATCATGTCAGGGTACTTGTCAGGAGTGCTCCACTACGGGTCACTGTCGTGTCATGCTAGTTCCTTGTCATACCAAGCCATGTACAATAGTCATTCCAAACATATTAAGCAAAATCAAGTTCATGACAAAAGGGCTATAGAAAAGCCAAGCTTAAAGAAATAAGACCAAAACTCCAAGAGCCAGTGGGTTAAGCAAGGGGTTCAGGGGAGCAGCGTAGGTGAAAAGTCACGCACGCATGAGAGCTGCGTAGGTGAAAACTCACGCACGCTACAGAGGGCAGCATAGGTGAAAGTCATGCACGCTACAGAGAGCAGCATAGGTGAAAGTCACGCACGCTACAGAGAGCAGCGTAGATGAAAAGTCACGCACGCTGAGAGAGCAGCGTAGGTGAAAAGTCACGCACGCTGAGAGAGCAGCGTAGGCGAAAAGTCACGCATGCTGAGAGAGCAGCGTAGGTGAAAAGTCACGCACGCTGAGAGAGCAGCGTAGGTGAAAAGTCACGCACGCTACAGAGAGCAGCATAGGTGAAAGTCACGCACGCTACAGAGAGCAGCATAGGTGAAAGTCACGCACGCTACAGAGAGCAGCATAGGTGGAAGTCACGCACGCTACAGAGAGCAGCATAGGTAAAAGTCACGCACGCTACCGGGAGCAGCATAGGTGAAAGTCACGCACGCTCGAGGAAGCAGTGTAGGTGAAAGTCACGCACGCTCAAGGAAGCAGTGTACGTGAAAGTCACGCACACTCAAGGGAGCAGTGTACGTGAAAGTCACGCACACTCAAGAAAGCAGTGTACGTGAAAGTCACGCACGCTCAAGGAAGCAGTGTACGTGAAAGTCACGCACGCTCAAGGAAGCAGTGTACGTGAAAGTCACGCACACTCAAGGAAGCAGTGTACGTGAAAGTCACGCACACTCAAGGAGACACGCTTCCAACAAGAAGCGTACTCAAGCCTGCGTACGCAGCGCTAAAGAGCGCGCGTAGCTCAGTGTGCGTAAGCTAAACAGCTCTACACACTGCTCACTGTCTTCTCCAAACAGCAAGAATACCATGGATGAACCCAAAGCTTCAAAAGTTCAGAACTTGGCCATCCGAACTCCAAATCCGGATTTCCAAAGTTCCAACTTTGGTAGAATTGAATGCTCTTCCACTCGGAAACACCAAAACCCATAAAAATCCAACTTAAAGAGATCAAACCATGCAAAATCCGAAAATGGAAATAACTTAGATCTATCACAATGGAGGCTCCAAATCACAAAAACCCAAGTTCTAATATTGATCACCATGTCCTAATCTAGCAAATAGACAATTAAAAGAGGGTTCTCATGTAGTGGCAAGGTGCACTTGCCTAGGGTTAGGAGAGTTGTGGAGGAGGGAGAAGAAGAAGAAGAAGAAGAAAATTAATGGTAGAAGTTATGAGGAGAGAGAGTGGTAGGTGGGGATATAAAAAGGGGGAGTTATGGTGGAGATGAGGGGTAGCATAAGCTAAGGTGATCCATCACATAAACCAAACCAAACCGAACCAACCCAAATAAAACCGAGCCATGAGAAAACCCAAAATACGAGAAATACCAAAATTCCACAAGCTTAAGAAAAATAAAATACATGCCAAAATCCAGATACGAGTAAAAATATGAAATACGGGAAAAATACGGGAAATACGGGAAATGAGGGTGACAACTCTACCCACCTTAAAAGAATTCCGTCCTCAAAATTTAAATCAAGGAGCTAGAGATTGTCACAACAAGCTACATTAAGCACAGGCAAGTTATACTAAGCAGTCCAATCATACAATCATACAATACAAGCAAGGAAGGGAAAAACGTAAGGCGTAAGAAAGATATTATACCTCACGAGTCAAACAGGTAGGGATATCGCGATCGGATGTCGTCCTCACGCTCCCACGTTGACTCACCTAGAGAGTGATGACCCCAAGCAACATGGACTAATTTAATAGTCTTGTTCTTGAGTATCTTTTCCCTCTGGTCCAATATAGACACGGGCCTCTCCTCATACGAAAGGTTGGTACCAACAACCAATTCTGAATGGTCTAGGATGTGGCTCGGGTCCGGAATGTACCGTCGTAATTGGGACACATGGAATATATCATGTACCTCACTTAGAGACGGCGGAAGAGCGAGACGATAGGATACATCTCCTACTCGCTCTAGAATATCGAACGGCCCTATATACCTAGGACTAAGCTTTCCCCGTACGCCGAAGCGAATGACGCCGCGGTTAGGCGAGATCCTAAGGAATACATGGTCGCCGAAAGCAAATTCTAAGGGACGCCGATGAGCATCGGCCCAATGGCACTGGCGGTCCTGGACAACTCGGAGGTGATCTCTGACCTTCCTGACCACTTCAACCGTCTGGGAAATCAACTCGGGTCCGAGCATCTGTCTCTCCCCGACATCGTCCCATGCTAGCGGGGATCTGCACTTCCTGCCATAAAGAGCCTCGAAGGGTGCCATCTGGATACTGGCCTGATAACTGTTGTTGTACGAGAATTCCACCAGGTGCAGATAATTCTCCTATGAACCACCGAAGTCAAGGGTACAGGATCTCAACATATCTTCAAGAGTCTGGATTGTGCGCTCTGATTGACCATCCGTCTGCAGGTGATATGCTGAGCTGAACTGAAGGCGAGTCCCCAAACTCTTCTGCAAGCTGCGCCAAAAGTATGATGTGAATCTTGAATCACTGTCTGAGGTAATGCTGACTGGCACATCGTGAAGCCTGACGATCTGCCTAAGATACATCTCTGCTAGCTGCACCGTCGACTGTTCAACTCTGAATGGAAGAAAGTGTGCCACCTTGGTAAGCCTGTCCACAATTACCCAAATAGCATCTCTGCCGGCCGGAGATCTGGGCAATCCGGTCATAAAATCCATGGTTATATGTTCCCATTTCCATTCTGGGATCGGTAAAGGTTGAAGAAGTCCAGCGGGCCTCTGTTGTTCAGCTTTAACCTGTTGGCAAACCAAACACCGAGAGACAAACTGGGCTATCTCCCTCTTCATGCCATTCCACCAGAAATGCTGACGAATATCACGGTACATCTTCGTACCACCCGGATGAATAGAGTACTGTGAACTGTGGGCTTCTGCCATGACTTTCTGTCTGATATCTCTACTGGGTACACAAAGATGAGTGCCGTGCCGAAGTGTACCGTCTTCTTGGATACATAACTCTGGCCTTCTTCCTGCTTCACACTCTGCTCTGAGTCGTTGGAGCTTGGAATCTGTTGACTGCGCCATCCGAATCCTCTCAACTATGCTGGACTGAACCTGTAGGCTGGCCATCAATGCCATGCTGGTTGGAAGAACTACTTCAATTTCCATCTTCTGAAGATCTGCTAATAATTCTGGTTGTGCCGTCAAGAAATAAACTCCGGCTCTCCTGCTCAATGCATCTGCTACGACGTTAGCCTTCCCGGGATGATACTGCAAATCCATATCATAGTCCACTAGTAGCTCGAGCCATCTTCTCTGCCGCATATTAAGGTCCTTCTGGGTAAAAATATACTTCAAGCTCTTATGATCAGTAAAGATCTCCACTCTATCTCCGTACAAGTAGTGTCTCCACAACTTCAAAGCAAACACTACCGCTGCCAATTCTAAGTCGTGGGTCGGATAATTCCTCTCATGATCACGTAGTTGACGTGACGCATAAGATATTACCTTCCCATGCTGCATTAAGATACACCCCAATCCTCTGCCTGAAGCGTCACAATAAACTGTGAATCCTCCGGTCCCATCTGGAAGGGTAAGAATAGGAGCCGTTATCAAACCTCGCTTCAACTTCTCAAATAATTCCTAACACTCTGCTGTCCAAACAAACGGCACATCCTTGCGGGTCAACTGGGTCATCGGCGCTGAAATCCTTGCGAAATCTAAAACGAACCGCCGGTAGTAGCCGGCCAATCCAAGAAAACAGCGAACCTCTGCCACTGAGCTGGGTACCGGCCATGACTCGATAGCCACAATCTTCTGGGGATCCACTTCTACTCCTCCTCGGGTAATGATGTGACCCAAGTACGAAATGTGATCGAGCCAGAACTCGCATTTACTGAACTTGGCGTACAACTGATGCTCCCTAAGCGTCTAAAGGACGACTCTGAGATGCTGTTCATGCTCTGCTTCACTCTTGCTGTAGACCAGGATGTTATCTAGGAACACGATCACGAACTGATCCAAGTAAGGCATGAAAATGCGATTCACGAGGTCCATGAATACGGCCGGCACATTGGTCGCTCCAAAGGACATAACAAGGAACTCCCAATCTCCATACCTCGATCTGAATGCTGTCTTCGGGATGTCCTGCTCTCTGACTCTGATCTGGTGGTATCCCGACCGCAAGTCGATCTTCGAAAATACTGAAGCTCCTCTTAGCTGATCAAACAAGTCATCTATCCTCGGAAGAGGGTATCTGTTCTTGATTGTTACCGAATTCAAGGTACGATAATCAACACATAGCCTGGACGTACCATCCTTCTTTTTCACAAGAAGCATTGGGGCTCCCCAAGGCGATCTACTTGTACGAATGAATCCCTTGGTCCTGAGTTCTTTAATCATCTTGTATAAAATCTCCAACTCTGAAGGCGCCATCCTGTAGACTCGCTCTGATACTGGTGCTGTCCCGAGAATCAAGTCTATAGTGAACTCAATCTCCCGCTCTGGCGGCATCCCTGGAAGCTCCTCTGGAAAGACATCTGGAAACTCTTCAACTATCCGGGGTAACCGGACTGCTGCTACTGCCATCCGCAATGCTGGGGAAGACGGCTCCACTGTGCCTCTAGAAAACGAAAACTCTGGCTCGCCGAGGATACTAAAGACAACTCTGCCAACATGGTAGTCTATCCTAGCATACTGGTTCCTCAACCAATCCATGCCTAGGACTACATCATAGTCTGCCATAGGAAACTCTATGAATCTAGCGGGGAACTCACTACCGCTAACTACGATCCGACACGAGGAAAACACTCGATCTACTCCCACAAGACCATTACCAGTAAGTATATTAAGCCTCGCTGATAATGACTCGGGCTCCAATCCTATCCGTGTCACGAATCGTGCAGACATGAATGAATGCGATGCACCAGAATCAAATAATACCGAAGCTGGAAAGGAGTTGACGAGAATAGTACCTGCCACAACCTCACCTGGTGCAACTTCTTCTTCCATAGCCATCATCATGGCCTGACCTTGTCCTCTGGCTGCTGGTCCCCTCTGCTGGAAACCTCTCTGCCTATTCTAGTTCTGAGCCTGGGCTTGTGCATACTGCTGGGGGTGTTGTTAATGGAATGCCTGAGACTGAGGCGGCAAGGGCCTCGAAGACTGATCCTGCTGCTGCTGAACTAGTGCTTGGGCCGGTCCTCTCACCGAAGAGCTAGAAGGGTTGGACGCTGATGAACCACCCCTATTTGGGCAAGCCCCAATCCTATGGTCTGCTGCTCCACACGCCAGGCACAATCACTGCGCCCTGCGATAGTCTGCCACCACATGCCCTGGCTTCCCGCAATGAGAACATCCCATCACGGAAGTCTGCTTCTGCTTCTGCTGCTACGGGTACGTCGGGGTCGAATGCCGAACCGACGTTACTGAGGTCACCCGTCTCGGAGTTCCAATGGTCAATCCCCTAGCTGCTGGGGCTGGAGCTGATGATTAGTGCATCTGACTGTGGGACCGTTTCCTACTTCCGGTCCTATCTACGATCCTCTGGGAGGTATACTCATGCCTCCTAGCTGCTCTCAAGACTGCATCGAACGTCTGGTGCTCGAACTGCTCAATCGCTAACAAGATCTCCAAATGCAGTCCCTGCTGGAACCGCTGGGCCCTATCAAACTCGGTCGCCACTAAGGTGGGGGCAAACCTACTCAGCCTAGAAAACTCCGATGCATAACTGTCGACTGATCTGCCTCCTTGCTTCAAGTTGGTAAATCTGGTCTGCAGGTCGTACCGAGCCACATCATCAAAGTACTTCGTCTGGAATCTCTCTCTAAACACTGCCCAAGCAATGGGTGCCACTAATCCCATGGTGAAAGTCACACACGCTACAGAGAGCAGCATAGGTAAAAGTCACGCACGCTACAGAGAGCAGCATAGGTGAAAGTCACGCACGCTACAGAGAGCAGCATAGGTGAAAGTCACGCATGCTACAGAGAGCAGCATAGGTGAAAGTCATGCACGCTACCGGGAGCAGCATAGGTGAAAGTCACGCACGCTCGAGGAAGCAGTGTAGGTGAAAGTCATGCACGCTCAAGGAAGCAGTGTACGTGAAAGTCACGCACACTCAAGGGAGCAGTGTACGTGAAAGTCACGCACACTCAAGGAAGCAGTGTACGTGAAAGTCACGCACGCTCAAGGAAGCAGTGTACGTGAAAGTCACGCACGCTCAAGGAAGCAGTGTACGTGAAAGTCACGCACACTCAAGGAAGCAGTCTACGTGAAAGTCACGCACACTCAAGAAGACACGCTTCCAACAGGAAGCGTACTCAAGCCTGCGTACGCAGCACTAAAGAGCGCACGTAGCTCAGTGTGCGTAAGCTAAACAGCTCTGCACACTGTTCACTGTCTTCTCCAAACAGCAAGAACACCATGGATGAATCCAAAGCTTCAAAAGTTCAGAACTTGGCCATCCGAACTCCAAATCCGGATTTCCAAAGTTCCAACTTTGGTAGAATTGAATGCTCTTCCACTCAGAAACACCAAAACCCATGAAAATCCAACTTAAAGAGATCAAACCATGCAAAATCCAAAAATGGAAATAACTTAGATCTATCACAATGGAGGCTCCAAATCACAAAAACCCAAGTTCTAATATTGATCACCATATCCTAATCTAGCAAATAGACAATTAAAAGAGGGTTCTCATGTAGTGGCAAGGTGCACTTGCCTAGGGTTAGGAGAGTTGTGGAGGAAGGAGAAGAAGAAGAAGAAGGAAATTAATGGTAGAAGTTATGAGGAGAGAGAGTGGTAGGTGGGGATATAAAGAGGGGGAGTTGTGGTGGGGATGAGGGGTAGCATAAGCTAAGGTGATCCATCACATAAACCAAACCAAACCGAACCAACCCAAATAAAACCGAGCCATAAGAAAATCCAAAATACGAGAAATACCGAAATTCTACAAGCTTGAGAAAAATAAAATACATGCCAAAATCCAGATACGAGTAAAAATATGAAATACAGGAAAAATACAGGAAATACGGGAAATGGGGGTGACAACTCTACCCAACTTAAAAGAATTCCGTCCTCGGAATTTAAATCAAGGAGCTAGAGATTGTCACGACAAGCTACATTAAGCATAGACAAGTTATACTAAGCAGTCCAATCATACAATCATACAATGCAAGCAAGGAAGGGAAAAAAGTAAGGCATAAGAAAGACATTATACCTCACGAGTCAAACAGGTAGGGATATCGCGATCGGATGTCATCCTCACGCTCCCACATTGACTCACCTAGAGAGTGATGACCCCAAGCAACACGGACTAATTTAATAGTCTTGTTCTTGAGTATCTTTTTCCTCCGGTCCAATATAGACACGGGCCTCTCTTCATACGAAAGGTTGGTACTAACAACCAATTCTGAATGGTCTAGGATGTGGCTCGGGTCCGAAATGTACCGTCGTAATTGGGACACATGGAATACATCATGTACCTCACTTAGAGACGGCGGAAGAGCGAGACGATAGTATACATCTCCTACTCGCTCTAGAATATCGAACGGCCCTATATACCTAGGACTAAGCTTTCCCCGCACGCCGAAGCGAATGACGCCGCGGTTAGGCGAGATCCTAAGGAATACATGGTCGCCGACAGCAAATTCTAAGGAACGCCGATAAGCATCGGCCCAATGGCGCTGGCGGTCCTGGGCAACTCGGAGGTGATCTCTGACCTTCCTGACCACTTCAACCGTCTGGGAAATCAACTCGGGTCCGAGCATCTGTCTCTCTCCGACATCGTCTCATGCTAGCAGGGATCTGCACTTCCTGCCATAACGAGCCTCGAAGGGTGCCATCTGGATACTGGCCTGATAACTGTTATTGTACGAGAATTCCACCAGGTGCAGATGATTCTCCCATGAACCACCGAAGTCAAGGGTACAGGATCTCAACATATCTTCAAGAGTCTGGATTGTGCGCTCTGATTGACCATCCGTCTGCGGGTGATATGCTGAGCTGAACTGAAGGCGAGTCCCCAAACTCTTCTACAAGCTGCGCCAAAAGTATGATGTGAATCTTGAATCCCTGTCTGAGGTGATGCTGACTGGCACACCGTGAAGCCTGACGATCTGCCTGAGATACATCTCTGCTAGCTGCGCCGTCGACTGTCCAACTCTGAATGGAAGAAAGTGTGCCACCTTGGTAAGCTGTCCACAATTACCCAAATAGCATCTCTGCCGGCCGGAGATCTGGGCAATCCGGTCACAAAATCCATGGTTATATGTTTCCATTTCCATTCTGGGATCGGTAAAGGTTGAAGAAGTCCAGCGGGCCTCTGATGTTCAGCTTTAACCTGTTGGCAAACCAAACACCGAGAGATAAACTGGGCTATCTCCCTCTTCATGCCATTCCACCAGAAATGCTGACGAATATCACGGTACATCTTCGTACCACCCGGATGAATAGAGTACTGTGAACTGTGGGCTTCTGCCATGACTTCCCGTCTGATATCTCGACTGGGTACACAAAGACGAGTGCCGTGCCGAAGTGTACCGTCTTCTTGGATACATAACTCTGGCCTTCTTCCTGCTTCACACTCTGCTCTGAGTCGTTGGATCTTGGAATCTGTTGACTGCGCCATCCAGATCCTCTCAACTATGCTGGACTGAACCTGCAGGCTGGCCATCAATGCCACGCTGGTTGGAAGAACCACTTCAATTCCCATCTTCTGAAGATCTGCTAATAATTCTGGTTGCGCCATCAAGAAATAAACTTCGGCTCTCCTGCTCAATGCATTTGCTACGACGTTAGCCTTTCCGGGATGATACTGCAAATCCACATCATAGTCCACTAGTAGCTCGAGCCATCTTCTCTGCCGTATATTAAGGTCCTTCTGGGTGAAAACATACTTCAAGCACTTATGATCAGTAAAGATCTCCACTCTATCTCCGTACAAGTAGTGTCTCCACAACTTCAAAGCAAACACTACCGCTGCCAATTCTAAGTCGTGGGTCGGATAATTCTTCTCATGATCACGTAGTTGACGTGACGCATAAGATATTACCTTCCCATGCTGCATTAAGACACACCCCAATCCTCTGCCTGAAGCGTCACAATAAACTGTGAATCCTCCGGTCCCATCTGGAAGGGTAAGAATGGGAGCCGTTATCAAACCTCGCTTCAACTTCTCAAATGATTCCTAACACTCTGCTGTCCAAACAAACGGCACATCCTTGCGGGTCAACTAGGTCATCGGCGCTGAAATCCTTGCGAAATCTGAAACGAACCGCCGGTAGTAGCCGGCCAATCCAAGAAAACTGCGAACCTCTGCCACTGAGCTGGGTACCGGCCATGACTCGATAGCCATAATCTTCTGGGGATCCACTTCCACTCCTCCTCGGGTAATAATGTGACCTAAGTACGAAATGTGATCGAGCCAGAACTCGCATTTACTGAACTTGGCGTACAACTGATGCTCCCTAAGCGTCTGAAGGACGACTTTGAGATGCTGCTCATGCTCTGCTTCACTCTTGCTGTAGACCAGGATGTCATCTAGGAACACGATCACGAACTGATCCAAGTAAGGCATGAAAATGCAATTCATGAGGTCCATGAATACGGCCGACGCATTGGTCGCTCCAAAGGGCATAACAAGGAACTCCCAATGTCCATACCTCGATCTGAATGCTGTCTTCGGGATGTCCTGCTCTCTGACTCTGATCTGGTGGTATCCCGACCGCAAGTCGATCTTCGAAAACACTGAAGCCCCTCTTAGCTGATCAAACAAGTCATCTATCCTCGAAAGAGGGTATCTTTTCTTGATTGTCACCGAATTCAAGGTACGATAATCAACACATAGCCTGGACGTACCATCCTTCTTTTTTACAAGAAGCATCGGGGCTCCCCAAGGCGATCCACTTGCACGAATGAATCCCTTGGTCCTGAGTTCTTCAATCATCTTGTATAAAATCTCCAACTCTGAAGGCGCCATCCTGTAGACTCGCTCTGATACTGGTGCTGTCCCGGGAATCAAGTCTATAGTGAACTCAATCTTCCGCTCTGGCGACATCCCTGGAAGCTCCTCTGGAAAGACATCTGGAAACTCTTCAACTATCCGGGGTAACTGGACTGCTGCTACTGCCATCCGCAATGCTGGGGAAGACGGCTCCACTGTGCCTCTAGAAAACGAAAACTCTGGCTCGTTGGGGATACTAAAGACAACTCTGCCAACATGGCAGTCTATCCTAGCATACTGGTTCCTCAACCAATCCATGCCTAGGACTACATCATAGTCTGCCATAGGAAACTCTATGAATCTAGCGGGGAACTCCCTACCGCTAACTACGATCCGACACGAGGAAAACACTCGATCTACTCCCACAAGTGTAATGCCTGTAGTTCGTATTACGTATCTTGGAATACGTGTACGTATTTTATTTTATTTTTTTGCATATCTCTTGGCTTGGCTCGGTTTGTTTTAGGTTGGTTCGGCTAGGCTTGGGTTGCCTTGGTTCATCATGAACCAAGGGTAGAACCCCTACCTACCACCACCATCCCTATTTATTAACCCCTCCTCTTTCTCTCTCTTCATTATTCTTCTTCTTCTTCACATTTACTTCTACACCTACCAGGAAGGAGAGAGAGAGAGAGAAAGAGCTTAGGCAAGTGCAAACTTGCTTCATGATGGATCTCATGTTTTATTGTTCCATTCTCTTCCTTACTAGATTCTAAGCCTCTTTAGAACTGGAAGTTTTCGGTTTTGATGGTTATATTTTTGTAGATCTAAGTTTTAAGTTCCTTCTTGTTTAGTTTTCTTGGTTTTGATCTCTAAAACTTGGTTATTTTTGAAAACTAATGGTTCTATGTTGTAGAGAATTCAATTTCATTCAGTTTTGGCTTTTGTTTCGCTTGATTTCGACTCCGGATGAGTAAGTTATGGCCATTACAAGTTTTCGGAACTTTCATGGCTGAACTTGCTGTTTGGGGACGATGAATCCCATGCGCCGGGAACCTCATGCGCCCGGGAGGCCATGCGCCGGGAGGCCATGTGCCGTGAAGTTCCGGCAACGCATTCCTTAACTCCGAGCGTGTCATGCGCGTAGGTTTCTTACGCGCATGTATTGAAAACGCAACGTGAGTTTCTCATGCGCCAATTTGTGCAGGAATCCCATGTGCCGATTGCGCAGGAATCTCATGCGCCGATTTGTGCAGGAATCCCATGCGCCGATTGCGCAGGAATCTCATGCGCCGATTTGTGCAGGAATCCCATGCGCCGATTGCGCAGGAATCTCATGCGCCGATTTGTGCAGGAATCCCATGCGCCGATTGCGCAGGAATCTCATGCACCGATTTGTGCAGGAATCCCATGCGCCGATTGTGCAGGAATTTACTGTTTTTGCCTGTTTAAGTTGTTTTGTAGCTAGAATCTTGAAAAACTCAAAACATGAAAGTTGTAGATCTTTTCCTTGGCTTCAAGAATATGTTATTAGTTATTTTATACAATCTTTCTCATTCATGATAATATGATAATGTAAGAATAGAACACGATAGTGGCCCGTGGTGGCGCGCTCTTGACAAGTAAACTGATATGACAAGTATGAAAGGTCTGGACACCGTGGACGATTGCGTTTGTACAAATAAACCAGTACTGTCTTGCATCATGTCTAGGATGGGGACCCCTGAGTACCACGGTCAGGGGTACCTACTGAAATTGACTAAGGCTAATTAACTAGAATGATTCAGTAGTCATGAAGAGATTCCCAGCTACAGGCAATCCCGTTATCTGGGCGCATTAAGTGGACTTGTAGCCTACCGACGAGTAGGGCACATTTCCAGCACACAGTCACGTGTTGTATTCTTCATAACGGACATTCGACCCGGATAACCGGATGGTCTGCAGGGCTTGTGGCTGTTGGGATAATCTCATTGCATCTTGCTAGTAACTAGGCCTGTGATAACCCTAGTTAGTTAAAAGTATCAAGCCGTACTCTTGATTGGCCGTGATTGATTGGATGAAGTTTATTCCAGCTTAGTCTTATCCTGATCCTGTACAAGATTGTATCAGGACATGATTTCTTGTATCGATAAATGATGGGATACCAAGTTCTGTTCAGATGAAGGGTTACAACCCCGGTCCTTGTTTGGTTTAAGGGTTGTAACTTGGCTATCTGAATAGTTCCATGGTTATCTTATCATATATCGTCCTGCTTATTGTGCCCACCTTAACAATAAAGATTAAGGGTCCAGTTCTGTTCAGGCGAAGGGTTACAACCCCGGTCCTTGTTTGGTTTAAGGGTTGTAACCTGGCTCCCGGAGCAGTTCTGTGTCCTCTCTTCGTTTATTGTCTTATTGCAACACCCTGTCATGCTCGTCATGTTTTACCTTTACTTCAATACCATTATTATTTATACTGGCCTTAACAATAAAGATCAGGGGTCCAGTTCTGTTCAGGCGAAGGGTTACAACCCCGGTCCTTGTTTGGTTTAAGGGTTATAACCTGGCTTCCGGAGCAGTTCTATGTCCTCTCTTCGTTTATTGTCTTGTTACCTTATCAATAGTAATTGAGGCGGGTTTCTATTCAGGCGAAGGATTGTAACCCCGGTCCTTGTTTGGTTTAAAGGTTGCAGTCTGGCTACTTGAATGGTTTCTCCGTGTTCAATATATTATTGTTATCTCAGCTATTATCACTATCTTTTAATTACCTTAACTATTTATTTATGATATGCTGGTTTTAGTTCCTAAGTGAAGCCTCCTTTGTGGCACTTGCTCTTTCTGGGGTCTGACCCAGCTGGTTTTGTGTGGCCAGATATCGGAGCTGCAACAGCGGATCCACCTGTCTTCCAGCCCGATGGTGACCACCAGGCGTAACCAGGGCAACGAGTGGGTTTCTTTTGTCCTCCCACTTTATTGTAAAATTATTCTTTTGAGGCGTTTAGCCGACGAGCACGTGTTAGCTCGTATTGTACCTTTATTTACTGTCTGCCTACGGGCTGTAACATGATTGACAAATCCTAGGGTTGATCATGTATGACTGAAACTCTTGCTAGTCTTGACATTTTGTATGACTAGCTTCATGATCATCCAATATATAATGTATGGGACGCCTTACTATTGTATATTGATGCTCTAATATCTTGTGACTGCTACTACTTGCTTGTGATTGAGACAATAGGTTCGATCTTGACCATAGGAGACTGTTGGATTGTAGTTAAACCCTAATATATCTAGACAGCCGTGACCGTATAGTGACGTGGATTCCATTTCATTATACGTAGCTGGCTATGTCTGCCCCCGCTCTCCAGTATTCTGATTCTGGGGCGTGACATGGTTTTAGTGGTGGCCCATGCAGGTCTTGTAAATCAAGATATGTGAGGGTTTACCGAATAGATGTCTCAATCAGTACTCTCCCTTGATCTCTACTCGTATCCTCTTGATCCCTGAAAATCTTGACCTGATCACATGCTTGTATCGTTGATCTGTCCTGGTCCTTCCTTATTGTTCTCTATGTCGTCTTCTTCAGCGGCATTGTTCCTGAACCTGCCGATCAGCAAGGCGGAGCACCTCCCGCGGACCAGCAGCAACCTGGAGATCAAGCCCAGCATTCAGGAGTAGCCTCCAGAGTCGTGCCCACCGAAGGAGAACCACCAGTTCAGCCCGTCCAGCCAGCAGAGCATGATGATGGCACTTTGGTGGGTCTCATCCGGACGCTATTAGCTTCCCAGGATCGGCGAGGAGATGCCTTGCACCAGGCGGTAGCAGACGCTTTGACCAGAGGAGGTCATCAGGGTAATAGCGCGGCCAACAGCTTCAAGCGCTTGAACCCTCCCTTCTTCGACGGCAGTGAAGATGCGATCGCTGCAGATGCATGGCTTCAGGACACAGAGGTGATTTTAGAAGCAGCCAGGACTCCAGAAGCCGAGAAGGTGGCCGTGGTGCGCCTGCAGCTATTGGATCTTGCTCGTAGCTGGTGGGCAGCGCAGGCCGATGGATTAGTGGCCCCTATTTCATGGGCAGTATTCAGGAAGAGATTCCAGACCAAGTATTTTGATGCTGTAGCTCGGTATGATCTACAGACGAGGTTCACCAATCTGAAGCAGATGGGCAGGACGGTCGATGGATATGCGGCCGAGTTCTCCAGGCTTAGTCGGTTTGCTCCCACCTTGGTAGCAACCGAGTTCGATAGAGCCCAGCGGTTCCAGCAGGGGCTCCACCTAGAGATTTTATTGGCGGTGGAGCAGTTTGAGCATCAGACTTTTGATGCAGTGTTGAGAGCAGCCCGGAGGCATGAGTATACATCCCAGAGGATCGTGGATAGGACCGGAGGTCGGAAGCGATCCTACGGCCAGATGAATCAGTCTTCAGCACCAGCCCCGGCAGCCAGGGCTTTGACCATTGGAGCTCCGAGGCGGGCGGCCTCAGTGACGTCAGTTCAGCATTCCACCCCGACGCACCCTCAGCAGCAGAAGCAGAAGCAGTCTTCCGCAGTGGGATGTTCACACTGCGGGAAGCCAGGGCATGTGGTGTCAGAGTGTCGTAGAGCACAGGGTTTGTGCTTGGTTTGGGGTGCCCCGGACCACAGGGTTGGGAACTGCCCGAACAGGGGGAGTTTATCCGCTTTCTCTAGTCCTTCAGTTAGAGGGCCAGTACCAGTCCAGCAGCAGCAGCTGCAGTACCCGTTTCCGAGGCCATTGCCGACGCAGGCCCAGGCATTCCAGCAGCAGAGACCGCAGCAGTATGCCCAAGCCCAAGCCCTGATCCAGAGCAGGCAGAGAAATTTTCAGCAGAGGGGACCCGCACCCAGAGGACATGGTCAAGTGCTGGCTTTGACCATGGGAGAGGAAGGAATAGCACCAGGTGAGGTGGTGGCAGGTACTATTCTCGTCAACACCTTTCCAGCTTCAGTATTATTTGATTCTGGTACCTCACATTCATTTATGTCTGCACGATTTACGACACGGGTAGGATTGGAGCCCGAGTCATTATCAGTAAGGCTCAATATACTTACTGGTAACGGACTTGTGGGAGTAGATAGAGTGTTTTCCTCGTGTCGGATCGTAGTTAGCGGTAGAGAATTCCCCGCTAGATTGATAGAGTTCCCGATGGCCGATTATGATGTGGTCTTAGGGATGGATTGGTTGAGGGACCAGTATGCTAGGATAGACTGCCACATTGGCAGGGTTATTTTTAGCATTCCCGGAGAGCCAGAGTTTTCTTTCTCCCGAGGCGAAGTTGAACCTTCTCCTCCAGTATTGCGGATGGCAGTAGCAGCAGTACAGTTACCTCGGATAGTCGAAGAGTTTCCAGATGTTTTCCTAGAAGAGCTTCCAGGGATGCCGCCAGAGCGAGAGATCGAGTTTACCATCGACCTGATTCCCGGGACAGTCCCAGTGTCAGAGAGAGTCTACAGGATGGCGCCGTCAGAGCTAGAGATATTGTACAAGAAGATTGAAGAACTCAGAACTAAAGGATTCATTCGTGCTAGTGGATCGCCTTGGGGAGCCCCGATGCTTCTTGTGAAAAAGAAGGATGGTACGTCCAGATTGTGTGTTGATTATCGTACCTTGAACTCAGTGACAATCAAGAACAGATACCCTCTCCCGAGGATAGATGACTTGTTTGATCAACTCAAGGGGGCAGCAGTATTCTCGAAGATCGACTTACGGTCAGGATACCATCAGATCAGAGTCAGAGAGCAGGACATCCCGAAGACAGCATTCAGATCGAGATATGGGCATTGGGAGTTCCTTGTGATGCCATTTGGAGCAACCAATGCACCGGCAGTATTCATAGATCTCATGAGTCGTATCTTCATGCCTTATTTGGATAAGTTCGTGATTGTGTTCCTAGACGACATCCTGGTCTACAGTAAGAGTGAGGCGGAGCATGAGCATCATCTCAGAATTGTCCTCCAGATTCTCAGAGAGCACCAGTTGTATGCCAAGTTTAGTAAATGCGAGTTCTGGCTCGATCGCATTTCGTACTTGGGCCATATCATCACCCGAGGAGGAGTAGAAGTGGATCCCCAGAAGATCGTGGCTATTGAGTCATGGCCAGTACCTAGCACAGTTGCAGAAGTTCGTAGTTTTCTTGGATTGGCCGGCTACTACCGACGATTTGTTTCAAACTTTGCTCGAATTTCTGTGCCATTGACCCAGTTGACCCGCAAGGATGTGCAGTTTGCTTGGACAGCAGAATGTCAGGATTCTTTTGAGAAGTTGAAGCGAGGCTTGATGACGGCTCCTATTCTCACGCTTCCAGATGGAACTGGAGGATTCTCAGTGTATTGTGATGCTTCGGGCAGAGGTTTAGGATGTGTTCTGATGCAGCATGGAAAGGTAATAGCTTATGCGTCACGACAACTTCGTGATCATGAGAGAAATTACCCAACCCATGACTTGGAGCTGGCAGCAGTAGTGTTTGCACTTAAGTTGTGGAGGCACTACTTGTACGGAGATAGGGTGGAGATCTTCACCGACCACAAGAGCCTGAAGTATGTTTTCACCCAGAAGGATCTTAACATGCGTCAGAGGAGATGGCTAGAGCTACTTGTGGATTATGATGTCAACCTGCAGTATCACCCAGGAAAGGCCAACGTTGTTGCAGATGCATTGAGCAGGAGAGCCGGAGTTTATTTCCTAACAGCGCAACCAGAGCTGTTAGCCGATCTTCAGAAGATGGGTATAGAAGTTGTCCTTCCTTCCAGTGTGGCATTGATGGCTAGCATGCAAGTTCAGTCCACTATAGTCGAGAGGATCCGGATGGTGCAGTCAGCAGATTCCAAGCTTCAGCGACTCAGAACAGAGTGTGAGGCAGGACGGAGACCAGAGTTATGTATCCATGAAGACGGTACACTTCGACATGGAAAGCGTCTTTGTGTACCCAGTGGAGATATCAGACAGAAGATCATGACAGAGGCTCATAGTTCACAGTATTCCATTCATCCCGGCGGTACGAAGATGTACCGTGATATCCGTCAGCACTTTTGGTGGAATGGCATGAAGAGGGAGATAGCCCGGTTTGTCTCTCGTTGTTTAGTCTGTCAACAAGTTAAGGCTGAACATCAGAGACCAGCTGGACTACTTCAACCATTGCCGATTCCCGAGTGGAAATGGGAGCATGTAACCATGGATTTTGTGACTGGATTGCCCAGATCCCCGGCTGGCAGAGACGCTATTTGGGTTATTATAGACAGGCTCACGAAGGTGGCTCATTTTCTCCCGTTCAGAGTTGGTCAGTCGACGGCTCAGCTAGCGGAGATGTATCTCCGGCAGATTGTCAGGTTGCACGGTGTACCAGTCAGTATCACTTCAGACAGAGATTCAAGATTTACGTCGCACTTTTGGCGTAGCTTACAAGAAAGTTTGAGAACTCACCTCCAGTTCAGTTCAGCTTATCACCCGCAGACAGATGGCCAGTCGGAGCGTACGATCCAGACTCTTGAAGATATGTTGCGATCATGTACACTCGACTTCGGTGGTTCGTGGGAAGATCACCTGCACCTGGTGGAGTTCTCGTACAACAACAGTTTCCAAGCCAGTATCCAGATGGCTCCGTTCGAGGCATTGTATGGCAGGAAGTGTCGATCCCCGCTAGCATGGGATGATGTCGGAGAGAGGCAGATGCTCGGTCCGGAAATGATTGCTCAGATCGTTGAAGTGGTCAGGAGAGTCAGAGATCATCTTCGAGTTGCCCAAGATCGCCAGCATCATTGGGCCGATTCCCATCGGCGACCCCTTGAATTCTCGGTCGGCGACCATGTATTCCTGAGGATTTCGCCTAACCGTGGTGTCATTCGTTTCGACGTACGGGGAAAGCTTAGTCCTAGGTATATAGGCCCATTCGATATTCTGGAGCGAATAGGTGATGTATCCTATCGTCTCGCTCTTCCACCGTCGCTACGTGAGGTGCATGACGTATTCCATGTATCTCAACTACGACGGTATATCCCGGACCCGAGCCACATCCTGGATCATTCGGAATTGGTTGTTGGTACCAACCTTTCGTATGAGGAGAGGCCCGTGTCTATATTGGACCGGAGAGAGAAGATACTTAAGAACAAGACTATTAGTTTAGTCCGTGTTGCTTGGGGTCATCACTCTTTGGGTGAGTCAACGTGGGAGCGTGAGGATGATATCCGATCGCGATATCCCGACCTGTTTGACTCGTAAGGTATAATGTCTTCCTTATGCCTTATGCTTTCAATTCCTTGCTTGAATAAATGACTGCATGATAGACTGCTTGTTATAGCTTACGATTATTATAGCTTGTCCTTGCAATTCTAGCCTCTTGATTAAATTCCGAGGACGGAATTCTTTTAAGGTGGGTAGAGTTGTAATGCCTGTAGTTCGTATTACGTATCTTGGAATACGTGTACGTATTTTATTTTATTTTTTTGCATATCTCTTGGCTTGGCTCGGTTTGTTTTGGGTTGGTTCGGCTAGGCTTGGGTTGCCTTGGTTCATCATGAACCAAGGGTAGAACCCCTACCTACCACCACCATCCCTATTTATTAACCCCTCCTCTTTCTCTCTCTTCATTATTCTTCTTCTTCTTCACATTTACTTCTACACCTACCAGGAAGGAGAGAGAGAGAGAGAGAGCTTAGGCAAGTGCAAACTTGCTTCATGATGGATCTCATGTTTTATTGTTCCATTCTCTTCCTTACTAGATTCTAAGCCTCTTTAGAACTGGAAGTTTTCGGTTTTGATGGTTATATTTTTGTAGATCTAAGTTTTAAGTTCCTTCTTGTTTAGTTTTCTTGGTTTTGATCTCTAAAACTTGGTTATTTTTGAAAACTAATGGTTCTATGTTGTAGAGAATTCAATTTCATTCAGTTTTGGCTTTTGTTTCACTTGATTTCGACTCCGGATGAGTAAGTTATGGCCATTACAAGTTTTCGGAACTTTCATGGCTGAACTTGCTGTTTGGGGACAATGAATCCCATGCGCCGGGAACCTCATGCGCCCGGGAGGCCATGCGCCGGGAGGCCATGCGCCGTGAAGTTCCGGCAACGCATTCCTTAACTCCGAGCGTGTCATGCGCGTAGGTTTCTTACGCGCATGTATTGAAAACGCAACGTGAGTTTCTCATGCGCCGATTTGTGCAGGAATCCCATGCGCCGATTGCGCAGGAATCTCATGCGCCGATTTGTGCAGGAATCCCATACACCGATTGCGCAGGAATCTCATGCGCCGATTTGTGCAGGAATCCCATGCGCCGATTGCGCAGGAATCTCATGCGCCGATTTGTGCAGGAATCCCATGCGCCGATTGCGCAGGAATCTCATGCGCCGATTTGTGCAGGAATCTCATGCGTCGATTGTGCAGGAATTTACTGTTTTTGCCTGTTTAAGTTGTTTTGTAGCTAGAATCTTAAAAAACTCAAAACATGAAAGTTGTAGATCTTTTCCTTGGCTTCAAGAATATGTTATTAGTTATTTTATACAATCTTTCTCATTCATGATAATATGATAATGTAAGAATAGAACACGATAGTGGCCCGTGGTGGCGCGCTCTTGACAAGTAAACTGATATGACAAGTATGAAAGGTCTGGACACCGTGGACGATTACGTTTGTACAAATAAACCAGTACTGTCTTGCATCATGTCTAGGATGGGGACCCCTGAGTACCACGGTCAGGGGTACCTACTGAAATTGACTAAGGCTAATTAACTAGAATGATTCAGTAGTCATGAAGAGATTCCCAGCTACAGGCAATCCCGTTATCTGGGCGCATTAAGTGGACTTGTAGCCTACCGACGAGTAGGGCACATTTTCAGCACACAGTCACGTGTTGCATTCTTCATAACGGACATTCGACCCGGATAACCGGATGGTCTGCAGGGCTTGTGGCTGTTGGGATAATCTCATTGCATCTTGCTAGTAACAAGGCCTGTGATAACCCTAGTTAGTTAAAAGTATCAAGCCGTACTCTTGATTGGCCGTGATTGATTGGATGAAGTTTATTCCAGCTTAGTCTTATCCTGATCCTGTACAAGATTGTATCAGGACATGATTTCTTGTATCGATAAATGATGGGATACCAAGTTCTGTTCAGATGAAGGGTTACAACCCCGGTCCTTGTTTGGTTTAAGGGTTGTAACTTGGCTATCTGAATAGTTCCATGGTTATCTTATCATATATCGTCCTGCTTATTGTGCCCGCCTTAACAATAAAGATCAGGGGTCCAGTTCTGTTCAGGCGAAGGGTTACAACCCCGGTCCTTGTTTGGTTTAAGGGTTGTAACCTGGCTCCCGGAGCAGTTCTGTGTCCTCTCTTCGTTTATTGTCTTATTGCAACACCCTGTCATGCTCGTCATGTTTTACCTTTACTTCAATACCATGATTATTTATACTGGCCTTAACAATAAAGATCAGGGGTCCAGTTCTGTTCAGGCGAAGGGTTACAACCCCGTCCTTGTTTGGTTTAAGGGTTGTAACCTGGCTTCCGGAGCAGTTCTATGTCCTCTCTTCGTTTATTGTCTTGTTACCTTATCAATAGTAATTGAGGCGGGTTTCTATTCAGGCGAAGGATTGCAACCCCGGTCCTTGTTTGGTTTAAGGGTTGCAGTCTGGCTACTTGAATGGTTTCTCCGTGTTCAATATATTATTGTTGTCTCAGCTATTATCACTATCTTTTAATTACCTTAACTATTTATTTATGATATGCTGGTTTTAGTTCCTAAGTGAAGCCTCCTTTGTGGCACTTGCTCTTTCTGGGGTCTGACCCAGCTGGTTTTGTGTGGCCAGATATCGTAGCTGCAACAGCGGATCCACCTGTCTTCCAGCCCGATGGTGACCACCAGGCGTAACCAGGGCAACGAGTGGGTTTCTTTTGTCCTCCCACTTTATTGTAAAATTATTCTTTTGAGGCGTTTAGCCGACGAGCACGTGTTAGCTCGTATTGTACCTTTATTTACTGTCTGCCTACGGGCTGTAACATGATTGACAAATCCTAGGGTTGATCATGTATGACTGAAACTCTTGCTAGTCTTGACATTTTGTATGACTAGCTTCATGATCATCCAATATGTAATGTATGGGACGCCTTACTATTGTATATTGATGCTCTAATATCTTGTGACTGCTACTACTTGCTTGTGATTGAGACAATAGGTTCGATCTTGACCATAGGAGACTGTTGGATTGTAGTTAAACCCTCATATATCTAGACAGCCGTGACCGTATAGTGACGTGGATTCCATTTCATTATACGTAGCTGGCTATGTCTGCCCCCGCTCTCCAGTATTCTGGTTCTGGGGCGTGACAACAAGACCATTACCAGTAAGTATATTAAGCCTCACTGATAATGACTCGGGCTCCAATCCTATCCGAGTCGCGTGGCTGCTGGTCCCCTCTGCTGGAAACCTCTCTGCCTATTCTGGTTCTGAGCCTGGGCTTGTGCATACTGCTGGGGGTGTTGTTGCTGGAATGCCTGAGACTGAGGCGGCAAGGGCCTCGAAGACTGATACTGCTGCTGCTGAACTGGTGCTTGGGCCGGTCCTCTCACCGAAGAGCTAGAAGGGTTGGACGCTGATGAACCACCCCTATTCGGGCAAGCCCCAATCCTATGGTCTGCTGCTCCACACGCCAGGCACAATCCCTGCGCCCTGCGACAGTCTGCCACCACATGTCCTGGCTTCCCGCAATGAGAACATCCCATCACGAAAGTCTGCTTCTGCTTCTGCTGCTGTGGGTCCGTCGGGGTCGAATGCTGAACCGACGTTACTGAGGTCGCCCGCCTCGGAGTTCCAATGGTCAATCTCCTAGCTGCTGGGGCTGGAGCTGATGATTGGTGCATCTGACTGTGGGACCGCTTCCTACTTCCGGTCCTATCTACGATCCTCTGGGAGGTATACTCATGCCTCCTAGCTGCTCTCAAGACTGCATCGAACGTCTGGTGCTCGAACTGCTCAACCGCCAACAAGATCTCCAAATGCAGTCCCTGCTGGAACCGCTGGGCCCTATCAAACTCGGTCGCCACCAAGGTGGGGGCAAACCTACTCAGCCTAGAAAACTCCGATGCATAACTGTCGACTGATCTGCCTCCTTGCTTCAAGTTGGTAAATCTGGTCTGCAGGTCGTACCGAGCCACATCATCAAAGTACTTCGTCTGGAATCTCTCTCTAAACACTGCCCAAGCAATGGGTGCCACTAATCCCATGGTAAAAGTCACGCACGCTACAGAGAGCAGCATAGGTGAAAGTCACGCACGCTACAGAGAGCAGCATAGATGAAAGTCACGCACGCTACAGAGAGCAGCATAGGTGAAAGTCACGCACGCTACAGAGAGCAGCATAGGTGAAAGTCACGCACGCTACCGGGAGCAGCATAGGTGAAAGTCACGCACACTCGAGGAAGCAGTGTAGGTGAAAGTCACGCACGCTCAAGGAAGCAGTGTACGTAAAAGTCACGCACACTCAAGGGAGCAGTGTACATGAAAGTCACGCACACTGAAGGAAGCAGTGTACGTGAAAGTCACGCACGCTCAAGGAAGCAGCGTACGTGAAAGTCACGCACGCTCAAGGAAGCAGTGTACGTGAAAGTCACGCACACTCAAGGAAGCAGTGTACGTGAAAGTCACGCACACTCAAGGAGACACGCTTCCAACAGGAAGCGTACTCAAACCTGCGTACACAGCGCTAAAGAGCGCGCGTAGCTCAGTGTGCGTAAGCTAAACAGCTCTGCACATTGCTCACTGTCTTCTCCAAACAGCAAGAACACCGTGGATGAACTCAAAGCTTCAAAAGTTCAGAACTTGGCCATCCGAACTCCAAATCCGAATTTCCAAAGTTCCAACTTTGGTAGAATTGAATGCTCTTCCACTCGGAAACACCAAAACCCATGAAAATCCAACTTAAAGAGATCAAACCATGCAAAATCCGAAAATGGAAATAACTTAGATCTATCACAATGGAGGCTCCAAATCACAAAAACTCAAGTTCTAATGTTGATCACCATGTCCTAATCTAGCAAATAGACAATTAAAAGAGGGTTCTCATGTAGTGGCAAGGTGCACTTGCCTAGGGTTAGGAGAGTTGTGGAGGAAGGAGAAGAAGAAGAAGAAGGAAACTAATGGTGGAAGTTATGAGGAGAGAGAGTGGTAGGTGGGGATATAAAGAGGGGGAGTTGTGGTGGGGATGAGGGGTAGCATAGGCTAAGGTGATCCATCACATAAACCAAACCAAACTGAACCAACCCAAATAAAACCGAGCCATGAGAAAATCCAAAATACGAGAAATACCGAAATTCCACAAGCTTGAGAAAAATAAAATACATGCCAAAATCCAGATACGAGTAAAAATACGAAATACGGGAAAAATACGGGAAATACGGGAAATGAGGGTGACATAAAACCACTGGCTTGACCCTGGCGTAAAGTGATTAGTCTGTCCTTGGCGTAAAATAGATCATTTTGAGTGGAATGCTCTATCTCTTTGACTCATTCTATGAAGCATTTTTTTACGCTCCTACAAGACCCCCTTCAAAGTTTTCGGAATTTGAAAAGACTTTAAGAATTTCGAAATACTTTGAACATGAAAAGTCAAAAAAAATGGTGTCGGTCAATACTCAACCATCATAATGAATTTTCTCTCGAAAACATGCGAACACCTCTTCATCTCCCCGAGTTGCATTAATAATGATCTGTTTTCCCATAAGGAATATGAAGAGTTGATTTGATTGTATATATAAGGAGAAGTTCTTCATTCTCACTTTTCATCCTCATACTGTCATGGCACCGAAGAAAGAGACTGACAAAGAAAAGGCTCCGAGCTCTAGGATTGACACAGAGACGGAGATCGAGCGAGCACGTAACTTTATAGAGTGCTTTGGACTGACTCCAGCGATCTTCAGTCGTATAAATGGTGGTCCCTCAACTGCGTACGAAGGATCAGGTGATGCAGAAGCATTCCTCAATCTGATGCGTCGTTCCGGGATCCACAACATGCACGAGTTAGGTGCCTCCCTTCGTCAGCCCAACGAAGGAGAGAAGAAATAGTAATGTTTTATGTAGAAGTGTCGTGACACTTCAACTTATCTGTAGGGGCCTACTCCCCCGTTTTTTATAAAAATAAAATCTTAGTTTTGATTTCATCTTTATTCATGTAGTGCATTGGTATGTAGAATTGTTCCACGCCTCTTTTGACTGTATCTATGGTTGTTCATTCCCAAGAGAAACAAATCAACACGTGGCAACTGTCCTGTGGTCACGAGCGCCTTTTATTAGGATCTTTTCCGAAATAAACTTATGCCAACCATTTCTTCGACCCTTTATAAATAGCTGAGTTAAAGAATGTTTTATGCATTCTCATTCTCATTCTTTCTCTCCGAAGATAACTATTTGCAAGATTTCATTCTTCAACAAGAGATTGATAATGACGATGCTTTCCGATGTCGTTCCTCTGTACGCTCGGTCATCAGACGTTGATTCAACCACTCTTAAAGCCAAACCATCTGACCTTGATGGTAAGTTTGATTCATAAAATAATTGTCTTCCTTTGAGCTTTTTATTGAAAATAGATGTCTATCTTTAATAGATAAGGCACGCCTACTGAAAATGAGCGCAAATCTTTGATAGATATGGAGCGCATAAAACACAAGCGTAAAGCCTTTTAGATAAGATGCACATGAAACACGGGCGTAAAAAGCCTTGTTGAATAAGGTGCACATGAAACACTGGCGTAAAGCCTTGTAGATAAGATGCACATGAATCCCAGGCGTAAAAAAACCTTGTTGAATAAGGTGCACATGAAATACTGGCGTAAAGCCTTGTAGATAAGATGCACATGAATCACAGGCGTAAAAAGCCTTGTTGAAATAAGGTGCACGAGCATCAGCCTTTAATTGACCAGTATGTGGCTGATGATTTTTCTCTGCTGTTTTCTGCAGAAACTTGGCTGAAGAACTTTTCCAGAACCGGTATTGGCGACTTGGATGCTGTGAGGAACATTCTTCTGACATCAACATCAGGGAGCTCATGCGCTTTTGACGTGTAAACCAGACAATTCAGAACTTTTCGTGGGATAGAAGGGTCTTTCTCAGATGGTAGGAAGAGCCTTTATACACAGAAAGTTGGATGGTGGAGTCAACTCTATCCCGAGAAATTGGGTAGTAGAGTTCCTTTCACGGCAGGACTATGAATCGTATCCCAATGCTGGATACATTCCTATCTCTTCTGAAGGGCCGCCATTTCTCCACCAATTGCATTGGCAGCAACATGTCTTCGGGCTGCCATACTCTGGGATTCTCCTCTCATCTGAGAGAGAAGACCAGAGTTAATTCCTACTGTTCTGGTCGCCATTGAGGCTCAGACAGCAAGGAATTGACACCAACAACGAATTCGACGAAGAAGATCCAAAGAAGTAATAGATTCTCCATTAGGTCATCGTTGTTGTATAGAATGAAAATCCAAGATGTAATAGATTTCCATTATGATTTGTAAGAAAGTCTAAGAAATGTAATAGACTTTTATAAAGTGAGAATGGAAATGACAAGTCTTCTAAACTCAATAATTTGTATCTTATCCAGAGGTAATATAGACATGAATGAAATCTCGTTTTCTTTTTCAGAGTATATAATACTATCAGAGGTAATATGGACATGATAGATCGTAACAACTCAAAGAAGACTAGATTAATATCTATTCAGAGGCCAAATGGACATGATAGATAGGAAATACAAGCAGATTTAATATTTATTCAGAGGTCATAATAACATGATAAATAATAAATCCAACTTTTTATACCAACTGGTAAGATAGAAGATTAAAATTTCTCTCCAAGGAGACAAGTAATCAGCTTAACACTACACCAAAAAAGACATTTTGGAACAGTTTTTTAATGTACCTAATATTTTTAGGAACATATGGAAACCGTTCCTAAAAGTGGCGTTGCAACTTTTGGAACAATTATAAAGCGTTTCAAAATTTCGTTTGGAACGGTTACCAGACGTTCCTAAATCAGATTTTGGCACACATATAACGTGTTTCTAAATTATTTTTGGAACGTCTATGTAGTGTTTCTAAGATTAGATTTTGAGACACATACAATACGTTCCAAAATTTGGAACGTCTTCAAAACATTTCTAAATGTTATTTTGAAACATTTTGCTTCTGTTCCTAAATATAATCTGTAACATTTTTATATTATTCTTGTAGCTAATTTTAAAATGCTTTATTAACGTTCCAGTATATTTTTCAATTTCAATTTTGCATTCAATTTTTATTTTTGAACCACAAATATGAAGGTTCAACTGAACATTAAAACACATAATAAACGATACAATATTTTTTATACATCGGCTGAATCAACATCCAAGAGCGCAATTAAATTAACCAAAGCTGTCAACTTAATATAAATTAAACAACCAATAACATATCGCATAAGTTAAAGCTTTATAAAACATCATCAAAAGTATATACAATATAAAAGTTACAAATACTATATAAAATCTAGCCCGACCATAAAAGATGATCTGTTTACAAAATTTAGTTATTCGAAGGATGAATCCAAAAGTTATTTTCCAACCGAATGATGGATATTTGAACAGCGCTAGTGACAACTGACAACACCTGCATGCAACATTGTAAAACAAGTTTAAGTTAAAATCAGGATATTGGAGAATAAAATACTAGGATGAATAAAAAAAACCTAAGATGAACCAGATATAAATAGAACAATTAGGAGACTTGTATAATTCAGTCTCACTGCCAACAAACTCCTCAAAATAATAAACTCAAAAAACATTAAAAAAATATTAGGTGGACTGTTGGATGGGGCAAACATTTTTGAATTAATTGATTCAAAACTTCACATTTGACTTAGCTTCACATATGTTGTGTTCTGGAGAAATTTGAATGGTTTCTTGTATTCTATAAGAATTATTGCAAGCCAAAACTATCAGAAAGAAAAAATGTCATTGGAGCATAAGTGTTATTAGCTTGGCCACATACTGAAAATCAAAAGTACATTGCAAAGTGGCAGCAAAAGCAACACATTTAGCCACTGGTTGTACATTCTACTATTGCTCAAAGAATAAGGGGAAGGTATGCATAAAGTAGAGATCAATAACTCATGCTTCAGCTTTAATAGCAACTAACCTGATAAAGTTCTCATACATATATATATTCAACAAAAGTTCTTTAAACAAAATACAGAAATAAATATGCCATGTATGTTTTGTAGGAGAGTATGCGTATTTGTCGAGTCACTTATGAAACCAGGAGAGTTTGTTCTGGCAAGAAGCCCTACTTTACGCATCTAGAATGCCAAATGTTCATGGCATGGCTATTTCAGTTTCACTACTCATCTAAGATTTATTGATTTGTAAATTTTCAGGAGCTTCTCAAATCGCCAGCTCCTTTTTGATAAATTTCCAAACCAGGCTAATTGTACAATGAGTTCGAGTACATTCAAATAGGTATTTGATAATAGAACATGCAATATCTAATAATCCAGGTTTTTGGCCTATAATGTCAGTACATACTACTTCTCAACTGTAATCCCCTCAAAAAGCCATTACAAAATTAACAAAGTCAACAAAATCCAAATATGAAGGATGTATTTACTGGAGAAGATATAATGTTCGTGATAGGAACAACAAAATAGACCATGGTCGAAAAATTATGGAGAGAAGCAATACTTGATGGAACAATACAAGACATGAAATTTGTAAATTTGGAAGAAGCAAACAAACTCCAAAAGAGAAAAATTAGTGTATATTAATTTTGCACAGATATTGTTATTACTAACAAGGATTTTTTATTTCATTATCAAGGCAATAATGAGGAGGATGTGACTCATATAAGTAGTACAGCAGGATGTTGAAATGAGCTGGGATGCTAATATAGTTGTTAATTACCAATGAAGCAGAAGTATTAATGATGACCAAAATACAAGAAAAAACAAGAAATAAGTTTCATATCATGTGTCTTTGTCAAAACATTGTAACACAAAAACAAGTCCAACTCTGAATGTCACCGAAATGAGAATGTTCATATGGATTTGTAGCAACACAAAATGATAGAAGACCCATGCCTCATGTCACCATTGCAGGTTTCGAGTAGTTCTCGTGCCCCATAAAAGAGTGAATAAAATTCGAAAGACAAGTACACCAATATGTGAAGTGAAAATCACCAATACTGCTGCATATGTTTTTGTATTCCTGTTATTGGCCCAAACTTGTATCACAAATTACGTTTTGGTGTAAATAAATAATTGTTGCTTAATCACAACCTACAATTCTGATGTGAATCGACCTATTCGATTCACAAAAGATTTGTAGAAAAGAGAAACAGAGAAAGATAATGATCTTTTTGTGAGAAAAGAACAAACTCCCAACTTTGGTGGACGGACAAAGTCTAAATCCTTCTTATTGATACTTGAGAGTTTTTATGTGATGGTGTAGGAACTAATAGGAATTGTGTTGTGTGTGCCAGTTGCTTATCCCTATATAGCAGTTTATATGAAAATTTGGTAGCAGTATGTGAAGGGGAAATAATAGTTCGATGCTTCCTGTCAGCTATTAGTATTAGAAACACACTCAAATGTAATATATTATCTGAAACTGCTTCTATATCATCAATATGGTTTTAAGATTATCATATTTTAGTATGAAAATAGGTCATTATGTTATCGAAAGCATACATTTGGCATCAAATCCACAATGTTGAAGACCATAGTTTACAAAGCTCCTTCAAAAAATTAAATCGCTCACTGGAAGTAATGTCCCAATGTCTTTGCTCCTTGATTTTAGTGAATATCCAAGGCTGTGAATGAGAGATCGAACATACCATCAAAACAGAAATTACAAAGAGGGAAAAAAGGAGAAAAATCAAGAGACAAACCTTAATCAAAGCTCCTCGATCGATCATGCAAGTAGAAAGTCCAGAGCATTCAGAAGTGTGTTTATTCCAGTAAGAGTAGGAAAATATACCACCATTTCCTATAATTTGCGACACATGAGGGGCCTTGGTTTCACAATGATCAATATAATCCCAATCAACAAGCTTGTTGTACATTTGTTGTAATAATCTACCATGTACAGTTACTGCACTAGCATCCCACTCACTAATATCTGAAATGAAAGAGTCAACGCCATTCCTGCCCTCAAAATATCCTGTCCGCACCTACACTATAGTATCTTCTTGCTACTGATATCATTTCCCTATTCCCCTAAAGTTCAAAATAAGGCTACATGAAAATGAGGTTAAATAAAAGGTTCTCAGTTTTGTTGAATTTGTAACTTTAGCATTGATAAGTACTGCAAAATAGGGCTTTATCTTGTTTGGTTTGCACCCAAGTTCCTAACAGCCAATAAGTGGAAAGTATAAGCACCATATTATTAAGAGTTAAAAACCAAAACAAGTTGTACCTTTGTTCTCGCTTCACATTGGTTTTTTTCTGCCTCCAAAGCTTGGTGTTTCTCTTCTAACTTTGTGTATAACTAAGGAAACGAGAAAACACAAGAATTAGGATATTTTTTCCCATTTACGAGCCAACCATTTTTCACAGTGCTACCATAAAAAATTTTCAGGAATACTACCTCTTTCTGCTTCTATGCACGCGCACTGCATCGAAAAGTAGGTGCAGCCACCATCTTAATTCTGCCTTGCAGTGTTTTCACAGATGCAGCAGTTCTGTTATTGTTCAGGATAACTCCAAAAAATATTACACGTTAAACCATCAACAAATTTTAGAAACAAGTCTAGTGAGAGGATACGATGAAGCAACAGAGCAAGAATCTTCTTCATCGGTATGCTTTATTTCGTCAGCCTGCAAAAAATTCCTTGAGGTAAGAGCTGTGTTACCCTATAATACATTGTAGATGTAGCAATCAGTAGCACAATGTCCTATAAATTATATAGTTTTATTATACACCCATACAAAGGACAACCAAAAGATCCAAAGAAGCAGGCAACAGAAGTATGTTAGCTGTTCAGAAATGACTAACTAAATATATAATCTTCAAATGATCAGGTGATGTTACTGAAGAAATTATGTTTTAGTGGCCAGTTTTCAAACTTAGGTGCATGGAAGTGATAAACGTAACAATTAACTATTGGAGTCGTAATGAGGGTTGAGGGTATATTAACATTCTCACAGAATTGGAGCATGAAAGAGTCATATGATGGAAGTAAAATGGTTGTTATTCTATTAGGAGAAACAAATTCTTGAACTCTTAAGATTCCAAATAAGAAAAGGTTATTAGGATGATCTAAGAAATAAGGTATAAAGGAGTACTCAACATTATCATATAAACTATTTTATGAAAGCTAAAATATATTTAAGTTCTAATATACAAGGTAACAAGTTATATGATAAGTTATAAACAAGAGTCGCCAGCTTTTAGCAAGATGGTTCACACAAACAAATGCAGCAAGGGCTTCAAGCTACTGACATATGAGAGAATAAACGTTTACCTCTGCCTCCTCAAATGTTGACAAATAACCAAATGATATGTGAAAACACCTATTGGCTTTCATGAAGCATGTCATTATCATCCCAGCAAACATGTCTAGCCTACAATAAATACAAACGTGGTACCTGGGTCAACAAATCATACCTTGTACTAGGCTTATAGCCGTTTTTAGTAATCTTTATGTGCAAGGTAGAGTACATTTTTGTGGCTATGCATCATGATAAACTTCATGGTGGGATGTAGAACATAATATGCATATTTACACAAACACATTTATGATATAATAGGAAATGGAATGAAATAGAATGGAACTGATTGACATGTAGTAGTAGTCCATACAGCAGGTTATATCCACCCCATCACTCAACGTCAGTCTATCTGTAAGGCCAATATGACTGGTTAGGGAGAAGTAAATGTAAAGAAGAAAATTCTATAGGTAATTGGCTAAGGAATGCTATAATATTTTTACTGTCTGGTTCTTGAAAAAAGAAGAAGGATTTATTATATTATAGATATGTTATGTATTAAGTAGAGAGTTGGAAGAACATTCTTTTGTGAGAACTATATTTAATGAGTATAAATACAGGTATATAGGTACCTATATTGTGTGAAGTCACGAGCACAAGTACGGACACTATATGGATACTGACATAGTTTTGTGATGTCCATGCAACAGATGTGAGAAAAAAGGATAACCTAGTTGCACTTCCATACACCACCAAACCATCCCCACAAGATTTTGCACTTGGGTTCTAGTCTGCAACAAAATAAATATCCATGTATCAACTGAATTTGTTCTATAACACAAGCTTAAACAAAGGCCATTATGAAGCTAGTTTCTATCACATTAAAATGAATAAGATCACAAAAGCTAACCAATTTTAATCTACTCAAGCATTTCAACAAACATATTATGTGTACAAACGAATGGGACTGATGGAGATATTCCTCCTCGCTCGAAACAATTCCTTTTGCACGCACAAGATTCTCCTCAAGGCACCAACAGATCCGATATCGATGATAATAATCTACGGGACCCTCTTGATCGATCTGTTCACCAAGTGTGGCACGTCGGGATCGGGGGCAGCGACCTCGGCATCTCGAACACCACTAATATAAAATTTTATAAAACCCTAACCAAAATTCACACAAAAAACCTTCAGTAACACTTTGAGGGATTGGAAAATTAGATCCAAATTGCATCTCAAATGAAAAAAATTCAGAAATTAGATTCACAACAACTAAGAAATTAACCCAAAAGAAAAAAGAGATTAGTTGACCTGAAAATAGAAGAAATTAGGAAAAGATGAAGCTCTGAACAAGAGAGAGGAACGAGGGAACATGGAAAATAATGAGGAAGCTATGATCAAAAGAGAGGGGAAAGAGGGAACCATGAAAAATAAAGTGCGGAAGAATTTGGATTTTTTGGAATGTTGTAACTAAGGGGCATGTGGTTGGAACACTTTTATTGTCAACACGTGACTGTCATATGTGATTAGACACAAACAAAAACATTTATCAACCGTTCCAAAAAATAAAATAAAAAATTTTATTTTTTGGAAATTAACTTTAGTAACAATTTTGTAGCTTGGAACGGTTAACAAGTGTTCCAAGGTCTAGGAACGTCTATACACTGTTCCAAAGTTCCAAATACTAAATGTTTCAAATTATCCTTTTTGGTGTAGTGTAACCAAACATTGGTAGCTGGGGAATAAGAAGACTGATGTCATTGAGGATATATGCCAATATCGATGAAAGAATGAATGAACCAACGCATCTTTCGGGAAAAGAAAAGATCAATTCAATTCCACGATTAAATGGATGAATCTGATGTAACGAAAGGATAGGCCTTTTCGGGAATGAAAAGTTGTTTCAATCTTTAAGACCGGTTCATTAATAGATCTCACCTATAAATAGGTGAGAACTCTTTGTAACATTTTATTCTTATTTCCATTCCTTTATCGGAAATGTCTTCCAAGGACATGCAGCAAAAGAATGAAGTCTCAATGAAAATTGAGGACGTCATCGAGACGTGCCCCATTGAGCCAATTGTGTCAGACCCAACCAAAATAGGCGAAAGCTCTTCTACGCCCAAGCCACCACAAGACATCCTCGCTTTCTTAGTAGAGCCAGGGAAAATTCCTGAAGAAGAGGCGCTGAGGATGGCTGCCTGCAAGTTTTTTATGAACTCGGGCAACGATTCTTTTGATGCATTGGCTGACTATGTATTCAATAAGGAAGGCAGTGGTCCTCGTCCTTAATCCTTTATTCAGAACAAAAATAAAAAGAAATTTTATTTTCATTCTGTCTTTTTTTTTTATACATAGTACTTCTTAAGAAATTTGCCATTGATCGGCATCATGAGTAAATCTCCATTGGGCTTAGATAACCGATAGGCACCATTGGAAAACATGGTCTCAATTACATAAGGACCTTCCCATTTTGCTTGGAATTTCCCTTTGCTTTTGTGAGTCATGACCATCGGTCTTCGAACGGCTAATACCAGCTCGCCAACCTTGAATACCCTCTCTTTAACTTTACGATTGAAAGTTCGAAATATACGGGCTTGATATAGCTCAATATGTTGTTGTGTTTGAAGACGCTTCTCGTCCAATCCTTCGAGTTCTTGGAGTCGTAAGCGATCATTATTCTCTATAGTTAGCTCATTAGCAATGGCTATTCGAAGAGATGGAATCTGGATTTCCAATGGAAGGACAGCTTCACATCCATAAACTAGTGAAAATGGTGTAAAACCAGTAGGAGTCCGGACTGTTGTTCGATAAGCCCATAAACATTCTCCAAGTTTCTCATTCCAATCACGTTTATTAGAAGAGACAAACTTTTTGAGAAGTTTGATAATCGTCTTATTGAAAGCTTCGGCTAAACCATTAGCAGCTGGATTATAAGCCGTAGAAGCCAGATTTTGAATTCGATTCTTATCACAGAACCGATAAAATGCCTGACTAGCAAATTGTGGTCCATTGTCATGAATTATTCGTCGAGGAATCCCGAAGCGATAAATGACATGATGTTTGATGAAGTTGATCACATTAGATGTTTTCACCTCAGCAAGAGGAACTGCTTCTGCCCACTTAGAAAAGTAATCGGTTATAGCTAATATAAACCGATGTCCTTTAATAGAAGGAGGGTTAATCGGACCAATGATGTCCATACCCCAAGCTTCAAAGGGCCAAGAGGCTGCTGTAGGATGTAGAAATTCAGACGGTTGATGAATAATATCAGCATGAATCTGACATGCTTTATACCTTCTGGCATAGTCTACAGTATCTGCTATCATAGAAGGCCAATAATACCCCATTCTTCGAATGCAGTCTTGTAATTTCGGACCCGGTTAATGAGCACCACAAACACCATCATGAGCTTCTCGAAGTGGTTGTTTGGCTTCACTTTCTGAGAGACAACGCAGCAAGAGTCCATCATATGAATGACGATATAACATATGTAAAGATGAATCATAATAGAATCGAAATGATCGTCTCTTAATCGATGCAGCTTCTTTTGGATCTTCAGGTAAAATCCCATGAACTGCATAATCAATGAATGGTCTTCTCCAATCCTTCTGTTGGGAACTTGACTCTGTAGTATAACTCTGTTCAATATACAGATTATTCTTGACACAGAATAAGTCTTGGTCCAACAAAGTAATTGCATTTTGTCTCCGAATTGGAACAGCTAAGTCTGCAGCTAAGCTAGCAAGAGCATCAGCTTCTATATTCTGAAAATGTGGTACGAATTTGATGAAGAATCCTTTGAATGAAAGGACCAATTCGATTACCACTTGATGATAAGGGATGAGATCAGGATTTCTGACTTCATAAGTCCCTCTAACTTGATTAACAATCAGTTGAAAATCTCCATAAGCTTTTAGGAACTCAATATCCAATTATTTTGCTACTTGGAGACCAACCAATAGAGCATTATATTCTACTACATTGTTGGAGCATGGCTCATTGAGAGAATAGGTACGGTATATGACCATTTTGTCAGGAGAAACCAAGACGATTCCTACCCCAGAGACAATATTGCCTTTAGGTCCTACCCGTGATGCTCCATCAAAATATAATTGCCAGATGTCATTCTTCAAAGTCATGTTACAATCTACGACTTCATTTGGAATGTCCTCATATAACTTCGATGTTTCAGGTATAGGGTGAGCTGCTAAGAAATCAGCTAATGCTTGACCCTTTACTGATTTTTGAGGTACATAAAACATGTCATAAGAAGTAAGCAACATCGCCCAGGTAGCTAACCTAGAGTTAAGAATGCTCGGTTTCTCATCAATACCCGAATGGGATTTATTCTGGAGATGACATGAATAGTCTGTCCTGTCACGTAATGTCTTGTCTTTTGGACAGCAAAAACCAAGGCCAGACATTCCTTTTCTACAGGAGTATACCTGTGTTCTGCTCCGACCATCATTCGGCTAAGATAATAAATTGCTTGTTCATGCCCCATATTACTTTTTTGTGCAAGAAGAGCACCAAGTGAATGATCCAAGGCTCGAACATATAGCAAAAATGGTCTTCCTACCACTGGAGGTACCAGAATAGTTGGATTTGTAAGGTATTGCTTGATGTCATTGAAGGCTTTCTGACACGCTTCATCCCAAACAAATGATACACCCTTCTTTAATAGACGGGAGAAAGGTTGACATCTCCCAGAGAGATTAGATATAAATCTCCTGATATAAGCAATGCGACCTTGAAAGCCACGGAGTTCTTTCAAATTACGAGGAGGACGCATTTCAAGAATTGCTTTAACCTTATCAGGATCAACATGGATACCCTGAGAAGTAATGACAAATCCTAAAAACTTGCCACTGGAAACTCCTAAGAAAGACTTAGTAGGGTTCATTTTCAATTGATGTTGACGCATTAATTCAAATACTGTCTTCAAGTCTTGAATGTGATCATCTTTTGATCGACTCTTAACAGCAATGTCATCTACATAACATTCTACTGTCTTCCGTAGATGTTCTTGAAAGATGTTGCTCATAGCCCGTTGATACGTGGCACCGGCATTTTTAAGACCAAACGACATAACCGTATAACAGTAAACCCCAAGGGGTGTACGAAAAGCAGTATGCTTCTCATCTTCTGGATGCAACTTAATTTGATTGTATCCTGAGAATCCATCCATGAAAGACATGCGTTCAAAACCGCATATATTGTCTATCATGACATCGGTAATCGGAAGTGGAAATTCATCCTTTGGACAAGCTGCATTAAGATCTCGAAAATCTATGCAAACTCGGACTTTTCCGTTCTTCTTCATAACAGGAACAATGTTAGCAACCCAGTCCGGGTGTTGTTCTTCACGAACGAAACCACATGTGATCATCTTCTTGACTTCCGCCTCAATTGCAGCCATCATATCTGGTCGAAAACGTCGTTGCTGTTGTTTTACAGGCTTGGCATTAGAAAGAATATTGAGTTTATGAGTAGCAACTTTAGGATCTAGACCCGGCATATCCTCATAACTCCATGCAAAAATATCAATATATTCTTTGATCAGTTTTATCAACTCTTTCTTTTTATCTTCAGAAAGGTTTTTACTGATGAATATTGGTTTGGGTGTAGTACCATCTCCAACATCGATCTGGACAACCTCATCCTCTGTAGGTGGCTGTCGCTGTTCAAAACGAAGTTCCTATTGAGTGTCCATCTGTTGAGCCCAAGGATCATTCTCAAATGGTTCAGATTCACCATCAGTTTGAACCATGTTGACTGAGAATATTTGCTCAGATTCATCATAATAATCTCCTCTAACATATGAGGAGTGAGATGTATCAGATTCGATGAATTGGATTTCTTTCGAATCTGATGATTGTGAAGAGCTAGAAGAGAATTCTTCTTGTATATCGTCATTAAACATGTGGAACGGATCATATCCCAACCCATGACAAGTTTTCTAGTTCACCACTTAATGGTAATCGTCTACCCTTGCCTTGATTGAGACCTTGCATAGTCTTCAAATCATATCCCATATTCTGGATAATCTTGATAGATTGTTGACTATATTTGTCAATTCGGATTCTCCCTTTATCTTTATCTCTCAGATCATCTGTCTGAGCAACAGGGATGTTTCTAGCCAGGCCAAACATAATTTGGTGCTTGTTTTTCTTATCATACGGAATCACGAAATAAGATTCTTCATGACGTCTATAAGTTACACAAGCTTGCGATGAAGCGGCTACAGGAAGAATATAGGGAAAAGATGTTAAGAACTTTTGAGCATAAGGTCCAACATCGACATGAGGAGGAAAGGAATTTTTCTTATAGTTAACGTATAAAATTTCTTCTGTGTCTATATCGTCTTTATATTGATGACTTTGATCGTCAGAAGATAAAGTCATTCTTTCAATAAACTTGACAGCCATATACTCGAAAAGAAAATCTTCATTAATATCAAAAAGTACAGAATGATCAATATTTACATTATTTACAATTTGATTGCTACGCTTCGGATTAATCACTGATAGACCATCATCCGTCTTCTGCATAGATTTGCCAAGATTGACAATCAATGGTGGTTCTGGATCGTTCGTACAAGAAGTACGCCCCTTAACTTTGATCATAATAGGCTGAACTTGGCTCTGGACAGGAATATTCACTAATTCCTCAGATAAAGCTTGAGTTCTTCCTTTGACCTTGATTATCAGAGGTTGATCATTGACAGATTGGGGCTGGATTCGACCTTTGACCTTGATTTTCAAAGGTTGCTCTTCTGGAGGATCTTCATTAATAGACTAATCTTCAGCAGGTGATTGATCTTCAGCTATATCTGATATCTCTTTCACATGCTCTTGTTTGTAAAGCCTTGAATCAGAAAAATAGGCTTCGACACCCTTGAAAGGATTGATATCAGCAAACTCAGTCTTCACAACCCCTTGGGAATCTACGTACTTGAAACACTGATGGAGAGTTAAAGGCACGATGTTATGTTCATGAATCCACGGTCTCCCAAGAAGGATATTATAGGATACGTCTGAGTTGATAACGTAGAAGGTTACCATAGTTCGAAGATAACCAATCTGAATCTTCAGACGAATTTTCTCCAGTGGTTTACTCTTGCCAGAGTTAAAACCAACTATCGTAGTACTAGTGTAAGTCAGATCACTAGTAGGAATCCTCAATGGTCTTAGCATACTCTGAAGAATTATGCTAATTGAAGACCCAGGATCAATGTAAATCTTGTCAATTTCAGTGGATCCGATATACCCAGTGTAGCACAGAGGCCTGTCATGCTTGTTATGCTTCAACAACATATCTTCTTGTGTGAAGGTGATGTTGGGAATTGCTTCCATCACACTATGACATTGTGGACATGATATGGGTGTATTATCAGGGCTCTTGAGTTGAGCCAAGCATGAATCTGCTTGAAGTAAAGCTTCACTCAAAGTCTCCCTGCTTTCTTTAGAAAGATGAAGCAACTCAAATATAGATAGTCTAGCCGGAGTATTAGCTAACTGGGCTAGAATATCAAATTTGTAGGGTTTTATTATCACCCTCTGACTAGAAGCAGACTTCAATGGGACGTCAAAACGTACTGCTTTCTGTTTTCCCTTTTCAACCACAGATGGTTTAGCAGGAACAGGAGAAGGTTGAATTGGTGGTATTTCAACATCCTCTGCTTCTTTGGAGGATCCCTCATAATCTTTGTGGTACTCCTTCCCCGATCTTGTACCAGCAAAAGTTTCTTCTTCGAACTCAGAAGAAGAAAGTACCATATTACATGATTTACTCTTCCTTCCTTTAGCCTTCTTCTTGCGAAGATTGTTATGAGGAACCTCAGAACCCAATCCAACAGTGGATTTTTGATTTTGAATTTGCAAAGGAAGTCGTATTCCTTTATCATAATTCAAACCTTCTGCTTTTTGAAAGTCGTAACCCATCTTCTTCATGAGGAGGACAGATTGCTGACTATATAAGTGGGTAGGCAGTGGACTTTCAATAGGTGGTTCAACAGATGAAGAAGAAGAGATCTTTGTAACTACAGGAGAATGAGGATTAGAAGTCTCTGTAGCTACGGTAGGAGAAGAATTCGGGATATAAGGAAGAATCCCTGTAGGAGCTTTTTCATAAGCAGCGAAGACTTGTTGTGCCCTGTATAAAGGAACACTATTCATGGCTAGCCACTGCTGATGAGTAAGCTTAAGCTTGGTAGGAGGAGCCAAAGTTGGAGGACATATGTTCAATCCTCTCAGCCTATCTTCCAAAGGAGTACCATCCCATAGATCATCAATATCTTGAATACCTTGAGAAATCATGTTGCAGGTTTTGACTTTCTTACCTTTCTTGGATTTTGAAGCTTTACCTTCACCTTCCATTTCAAGTACTAAGTCAGGATGTACCCACATAATTTCACTATTCTTTAATGTGAGAGGCAATAATCCTTCATTTTCCTCCCTGGCAGGCGGGATATTCACAATCTTCATTGTCGTCTTCGGAATTGGGACAATTCCATCTGGGATTTTTTGAGAAGGAAAATCTCCAAATTAAAGAGAAACCATATTGGTCGTAACCGTATGCTCATCGTTGGTTAAAGCGATGGCATTGGCATTAATCAGCTCCTGGATTTTCTTCTTTAGAACATAACAAGCCCTGGTGGGATGATTTATGTATCTGTGATAGATACAATATTTGGGATTGTCAGTCAGATTCACCTTATTAGGCCTCTTTGGCTCCGGGATCTGGAGTTTGCCACTCTTTACCAGACATTAGAATATCCTCGGGATATCACTCTCGTCAAAAGAATATTCTTCTTTTGGCTTAGAAGACTCCTGATTATTCGGCGTCATTTTGTTTTTGGAAAGATTAACCATAAGAGTGTCTTTTTCTTTTGCATACGATTGCCAGAATTATTACCAGGATTACCTTTCTTTCCTTTATCCTCTGAGGCAAAAATCATCCCATGTTCACGAGCCAACCTACCATTGGTCTCGGCAGAAACTGCTGCTATAATAAACGAAGCCCAATCTGTGAATTGGAAACCCGTAAAGACAGCAATAGATGGTCGCAGATTCATCTTGCATGTATCAATTAGCGCTGAATCTGGCATACCAGAAGGCATCTTTAGAGTCGCCTGTCGAAAACGTTCAATGAACGTCCGAGTATCTTCTTTCTCCTTTTGCTTGATTTCTATTAAGGAGGACATGTTCATGTCCATACCTCCTTCATAGAAGCGGGAGAGAAACATTGCCTTAAATTCGTCAAAAGACGAAATGCAATTGTCGGGTAAACTACGATACCAGTCGTAAGCTGAACCTGTCAAGCACCCAATGAATACTCGAGTGAGAAGAGCATCATTCTTCTGCAAATGTGCAGTCATAATATCAAAGTAATTGATATACTGACTAGGAGAAGCCTTTCCATCAAATAATACCATTGATTGTGGCTTAAATTTCGGTGGAAAGGGAACATCATTCCAATGAGGAGGATAAGGTTGCTTAATCCCTAACCTCTGGAGTTGATCTTTTTGTTTCAAAACTTCAAACTGTGCTTTGAGCTTACGTACCGCTTGAATGGCTTCACTGGTTTATGGAAACACATGATAGTTGTTGGATGTATCGTAATCCCTACTGGGGATGGTACATCTTCTGGAATGATAGGATCTGGAGATGCAGAATTTTGGTTAACAGCAGACTCTTGGATATTCAAAGGTATATCAGCCCCTTGACTATCTTGAGTTTGTGCTGCTACTTGTACCGGTGTTACTACTGCCGGCTGAGCAGTTTGCTGAGTCAATATTATCTGGTGCATGCTTTGTATCATGTTAAGCATGTCTTTCAGTGATTGCTCAACGGCAGTGAGACGTTGTTCTGTATTAGCAGATGATGTCTCTGGTTCATCTCCAATAACGTAGGATTCAACCTCTTTTGGAGATACAGAGGGATTAGTATAGAGGTATGAATCAACACTATCAGTTTCAGACTCAAAAGACTGAGTACCCCCAGCTTCTGAATCAGAAGTCTGCAACTGTCTTTGTCTTCTTGATCGAGTATTTTGATATACTTCTTCAAAGGAATCAAGAAGTCTGTTGAATTGTTGTTGACCTGGAGTTTGGGACGTGTGTTCCGTCTAGGACGTCGTCCTCTGTTGGTATGAGATGCCATGTTGACTGATATATATGACAACTCATGTTCTTGGTCATCAGCTTGTTGTTGGGGCGCATTAAAACTTAACCGATCAAAAACTGACCGTTTGGAAGCCAAATAACAACATTTGATCACAATCTGGTGACACTCACAATGATGATTTTCTTGGGGGAGTGTCACGGAAGATTGTCTATTTTTACGCTTTTGTATAAGCAATTCACGTAAATCAGAAGGAGTAGAGGGAGTAGTCTTCTTTATTACATTTGGGGTGGAAAAACGTTTAGTCCCTTGTGTATAAAGAAGATTACTGGCTGCATTCGCAGAACCAAACTGTACATTTTTATGCATTTGGAGTTGTGTGCGTAAATCTTGAGATTTTTTAGCACGAAGGGCTCCATTTTCATTGCGTGTAATTTATAAGTTTGGTACCTTGCGTACAGCAGTATAAGAAGGTTGTTGGTTGAAAACAGAAGTTTTACCAACTATATTTTTATGCTTCATGCGTGTAGGTACATTCACTTTAGATACAGACGCATCTTTGTGAATTTTATCTACACTGTCACAGACAGAAGATTTACCTTTACGCATAGAGCGCAAAACATGAGTATCTGCCACGTCACAGACGGAAGATTTTTCTTTACGCAAAGAGCGTAATTTTTGTGTGTCTACCACGTCACAGACGGAAGACTTATTTGTACACTCAGAAGCACAAACAATAGAGTATGTCTTATTACAAATGGGAGACTCGTTCTTATGCACTGAGCGTAAAATTTGGTTTTTACCTACTGGGCGTAAAACATTATTTTTACGCACTGGACATAAAACTTGGTTCTTACGCAGTAGGCGTGAAACCTGATTATCTTCACCGTCATAGACGGAAGATGAATTGCCACACTTAGAGTGCGATGCTGAAGTAAGGACTGCCTCGTTACGAACGGGAGCCCCTACGACAGGAGTGGGAAGAATTCCCTTGCTATCAGAAGCAACAGAGAGATCAGAAGCTACTTTGGATTTAGGAATCCAAACTTTTCGTGCTTTGCGAGATTTTTGAACATTGGAGCAGCGAGAACCACCCCCAGTTCGGAGCATCTCTTCATAAGCAGTCTGGTCGAAGTGTACAACCAGAGTCTTCTTTGTCGATCCGATCGACACATCATCGTATTGAGCAATTGCCTCCTCGTCAGAGGAGAAGGTCGTCCCCAGCAGAGTCGCCATTTTGTTTCACTTAACAAAAGGCCTTGAAATTGGCTTTTGAAAATAAAACTTGAAAGAGTATAAAAAGTACAAATTGTTCTGGGAAGTATTGCTATGGAAGTCTGATCTGAAGGCGATCACTTTGTTCCTTGGACCATACAATGATGATGAAGATCACTGCAATAAGATGAACAACCGGAAGAACTAAGTCACCAGAAAGGTATCGACACACTTGGACACTGATGGCGAGGCCGAATGCTTTCCTGCTTTGCTTCACTCTGTTCTGAAAGAAAGGTTGAAGAAGAATGCTCTGGAGAATCAAAATCTCTGAGTTCTAATCTCCCTGTTTTCTCTCCTCCTCTGTCTCTCTGTGTTCCCTGCTATATGAAAAAAATCAGTCTATTTATAAAGTTGGCTTTCTGTGCGTAAAACCCAGCAAAAGTTCTGTCTTTACGCTAATAACTGCCACCCATGACTGAAGTCATTCTCTGCATACGTTGACACGTGTCCCATTATTTCAATAAGAACAGGATGCACGTACACACGTTCTTCGAGATGTGTGGTATGAAAGCCATGTAAGCAAATCACGTTCCAAAGTAGTCAGGAAGGATAGGGCGTAAACAACAACCCAAATATACTCTGAGCGTAAAGTAGTAGACTAGGCGTAAAATAGCCCTGACATGGACTTCCCGCGTAAAGTGGTTGATAAACAACCTTGAGCGTAAAGGTAGCTCAAATAAACTTTATGCACACGTCAACTTTTGAGCGTAAAAACTCATATAGTCTCCATGCGTAAAAGAAGCCATATTGTGAGCGTAAAATAGCTCAGTCCACATACTAAACGACAACATTGGTCTCTGTGTAAAACAAATCCCTTCGAATTCTGTGTTGTACGCTGTCAGTAAATCTTCATGTCAGACTTTGCATTAAATGCATGACTTGACAGCTTTGTCCAGCGTAAAGTGGTTAGCTTATCTCTGGCGTAAAACCACTGGCTTGACCCTGGCGTAAAGTGATTAGTCTGTCCTTGGCGTAAAATAGATCATTTTGAGTGGAATGCTCTATCTCTTTGACTCATTCTATGAAGCATTTTTTTACGCTCCTACACCTTCAGGGCACTGCCGATTGGAGACTTTCTTTTGGTGGTGACGAGCCGAAGCTGGTTGGGTATACTGACGCTGATATGGCTGGAGATGTAGACACGAGGCGATCGACTTCGGGCTATATGATGATGTTTGCTGGAGGAGCGGTATCGTGGCAGTCGCGGTTGCAGAAGTGTGTTGCCTTATCGACGACAGAGACAGAGTACATTGCGGCGACGGAGGCTTGCAAGGAGTTGTTGTGGATGAAGAAGCTGCTGCAGGAAATAGGGCTGAAGCAAGAGCAGTATACTTTGCTTTGCGACAGTCAAAGTGTTATTCACCTTGTGAAGAACCAGACATTTCATAGTCGGTCCAAGCACATCGAGACTCGGTATCATTGGATACGGGATGTGGTTGAGAAGAAGGATGCGGCGCTTGAGAAGGTTCATATTGTTGACAATGGAGCGGACATGCTCACGAAGGTTCTTCCGAGGGAGAAGTTTGAGTACTGCAGGCAGATCGTCGAGATGACGACCTCCTCTACATAGTTGTGAAGGGGAAGATTTGTTGGAGTGGGTGGGGTTCCCACCTATGTAGAGAATACCCCGGAGAGCGACGAGCACCATCCATGTGTCGGAGAAGCTTGGGGAGTGCATGGATTTTATTTTGGTACATATATGGTAAGGAAATATATGATTGGATTTCTATATTTACTTTGATTATATATTTATGATTGGACCCTTCATATAGTAGCTTTCCATATTACTGAGTTTCCAATTATAGTAAGCTAATTATGATTGGATTTCCATTAAATATATGATTGATTTATATTGGAAGTTTCCATATATATTGGCCTTCCATGTATGGGTTACCAAGGGCTTATAAAAGGGTGATGCATGCTAGTTGTAAAATCATCTCAAAACAAAGAGTGCTTTATAATCTTTGAGAGAGAGAGAGGATTAAGGACTATTGTGAAGGAGAGATTGCTTCGAATAATTTTTCGGCATCTCTTGTTCTTCGGAGTCCGCAATCAAAAAATTTCTTCTTTCAAGTGAGTTGTGGTGATCCGTGTTGGATCGGGAGGAGCTTATAGAGGGTGTATTCTCTTTATTCCATTAGTGGAGGTTCTTCAGGGTTGGACTCCGATCGTCCCGTGGTTTTTCCCGCAAGGGTTTTCCACGTCAAAAATCTTTGTGTCTGCGATTGTGTTTGGCATTTTTGGTTTGTGTGCTTTTGCTCAGTTCTCTCGCAGGACTTTCTGGTTTGGAGGAACGGTTTTCGCGCTTCGTTCCCAACAAACACACGTCAATATGTAGGACACGACAGAGACGCTCGAAAACACACGTCAAGAAATCAATGTCGGGTTCGTGTCGCGGTGTCTGTGTCATGGTTTCAGCATACTTAGAATTTACTAAAGCGAATAGAAGAATATTCTAATTTGATAAAAGGAAAGATGATACAAGTACTGAATCGAACTCTACTTCTCGATTTTTCTTATGCGATCATCGAAGCGAGAGGGAGTAGAGAAAGTGACCTCTGCTTGCGCTCTCGCAAGTTCTTACTGAGCAACACGTGGAAGTCCTCGATCGCCCTCCTCGCCACAGCCGATCGCTCCATGGTCGTCGTCGATAAAGCCTCCTCTACGTCTGCCACCACCGATGGCGACTCCGGCGACGGCAGCGGCGGAGTGATTTATTAGGGTTTTCTCTGTCTCCATTCCTTCTCTTTTCTTGAGAGAGATTATACTAGAGAGAATTTTTTGTTCTCCTCTTGCTCTCCTTCTTGGACCCATCTGTTGTAACGATCAGTTTCTAGCTACTTGGTCGGGTCGCCTCCTTTGCACAGGGCCGGCCCTGACTAGTGCGTGCAGACCGGACAACCGACAAGCCCAAATTTTTGAGACACATCAATATATATTTATACTTTATATATACTATTTATATCTCTAATATTATTATTTTTTTATAGGGGAAATTTATGAAATGCCCAAAAAACGAAAAAGTTTTATGAAAAACCCACCGCACAATAACATTTCATCGCGTGACCAGAATTAGCAAAAAATATATAAAGAGGGTTCCGAATGACCTTTTTGCCCTTCCTTCTAATTTATTGAAAACACCCACGAAACTACTCTTAAAAAAAATGTTTCGATACTTCATCTTCTTCCATACGCTGCTCACTTTCGAATCTAGGTTTTCTCCTCAAAAATCTTCAAAAACTCGTCAAAAAATTTTGGAAAGACCGAGACAAACGACAAAAGTGCTAAAACAGAGGTCCAAACATCATTTTTTTGCGATTCTAAAATTTTGGAAGGTCGTCTAATAGAGAAGCTGTTACTTTCAGGCTCCTCGAAGATACGCTCATTTTGGGACAAATCGGGCCTCGTTTCGACCTCCCAGTCAAAAGTTATGGCCCTTCAAAGTTTCAACTGACCATAAAATGTAGGAGAATGGTCATTCTCCGTGTTAGAACACGAAAAATGTTAATTTCGCATGAGGGTGGTGTCACGACCCGCACCCGCTTTTCGGATACGAGATGTGTCCAAGCCAGCCTACGCCGCAGAGTCGACGGTAGAACGCTGTCAAGCCACAAGAAATAAATGCTCAAAATACAACATTTGTTGCTCATTCACATTTCTACATTTATTACAACATTTACATTTAAAAAAATACAAGATTTTACATTTAAAGAAATTGATACATTTGCTTTCTATTTCTAGGTTGTCTTCAGCATACCCAAGTTCTTCCAGTGCTAAGAATGATCGCGGCTAAACCTGAAAAATGTTGGTTATCCAGTCAGGATTGGAGCAAGTATACAGACCGACGGCAATGCAAAACACAATAGAATTAACAAGACATGAAAATAGCATATGGAATATGAAAGCTAGTAAGAAAACTGATGACATAGCACGATAGAGAAGTAAACAAGAAAAAACTAACAAAAGACATCTATCTAGGTGGTGTGAAATATCTGTTTCAACATGTGAACGGCTAGGGGGTAAATACGGCTCACTATACGTGTCGTGTGCAGCTGCTATCGTGTAAGAATAGACTCATGGGAAAGTTCTGGGTAGTTCACATGTTTACTAAGATATTTCCCCTCCCGACTACTCCGTGTGACGAGCGTGTCAACAAGCAGCAAGATATATGTATAGACATGAAATGAAAAGACTACTATGAATCGGAAAGCAATCAGAAAGTGCACTTGCCTGAGGTCCTTAGCTGGAGAAACCAATACTATACCACACAATGAGCCACAATCAATCAACACATGCAGAAGTCTCCGGATGCTGAAATAAACAGTATTAACATTCTCAGAATAGTCAAATTAGCTAGGATTGCCTGTCCTTAAGTCCAATTCTGGACACAGGGGCAAAACGGTAATTTTGGACAAAAATGATGTCCGTCGTTGGATCCGCTTTGCACCGAAAAATGTGCCAGAGTCAACGGTCTCTAAAGTCATCAAACTATATGTCTACGGATCCGGTTTTCTGATACGAACCCAACTGTATGTCCAGAGTTGGATTCCGGCGGGCCGTGCACAAAATCGCCCGTTGAGTGGTACCGTGGGGCCCGCAAAACGGTGATTTTAACAACGGTCTCAGAATCGGACCAAACTTGGCATACAGGACCAGAAAAACGATACGGTCCTGTTGGCGTAAGTTTCGTCTCGATCTGACGAGCGTGCACAAAGTAATTAGAGAATTTGCAAAGTGCACGATTCGGGAAATTTCGACGGATACGTATCAAATTCGTCGCGCACACGCGACCAATTTGAATTCCGCCAAAGCCTACACGACCACGAAGCTGTTACGTACCTTTCGATACTTACGGTGTGCGACCACGTCGCCCGGAATGGCGGGACGCACGTCGTGTGGATGAATTTTATTGTTTTTGAAACAGGTTTTTGTCAAACTTCGGGATTTGATTTCTCGACGCTGAGTCGACGAAATCCGATTCTACAAAAAGGGAATCGAAGCCCTATAGGTCGTCTAAAATACTGTTTAATTAGATCTTTAAATTGCTCGATGGTTCGACAGAAATCGGTCTTCCAAATCAAGGTGTTGGGACTGAAAACACGCTCTGTTCGGCAGTTTTCCGTCGATCTTCACATCGACTTCTTGTCAATCCTAGATCAATTCGATCCCTACTAATTACTAGGCTTCCTAGACGGTTAGGTTGTGGTCACATACGTGAAAACGAAACAAGAATTGATCGCACGAGGAGAGGATGGTTCACCTGCGAAGTGGGGGTGCTGCCATTGCTTCTCTGCTGTTGTCGCGGGTGTGCCAGGCCGCGCGCGCGCCTCCTGGCCGCCGGCAGTGCCTCGTGGCGGTGCGCGGCCGTCGTGGGGCCGCCCAGGTGGCTGGGTCGCCTGGGGTAGCGGCTGTTTCACTTAACAAATTTGCCAAACAAAGGTTGGATTTTGCAAATAAAACGAGAAAAAGTACAAGAAGTACAAATTTGATTCTGGGAAAGTATTGCTATAGAAGTCTGATCTGTAAATGATCACTTTGTTCCTTGGACCATATGATGATGATGAAGATCACTGCTTGAAGTAGAACAACTTGGAAGAACTAAGTCACCAGAAAGGTATCGACGCACTTGGGCACTGATGGCGAGGCCGAATGCTTTCCTGCTTTGCTTCACTCTGTTCTGAAAGAAAAGTTGAAGAAGAATGCTCTGGAGAATCAAAATCTCGAAGTTCTGATCTCTGTCTTCTCTCCTGTCTCTCCGTGTGTGTGTCTTTGAGAAAAATGAGTCTATTTATAGACTGGGGCTTCTGTGCATAAAAGAGCATCAAAATCTGTCTTTACGCTAACAACTGACACCCATGATCAGAGTCATCCTTTGCGTACGTTGACACGCGTTCCATCATTTCAGTAAGAATAGGATACATGTACACACGTTCTTCAAAATATGTGGCATGAAGGCCATGTAGGCAAACCACGTTCCAAACTGGCCAGAAAGAATAGGGCGTAAAAATAGCCCTAACATCCTCTGGGCGTAAAGCAGTAAGATGAGCGTAAAATAGCTCTGTCATAGGTTTCCAGCGTAAAGTGGTTATTGAATAACCTTGAGCGTAAAATGGCTCAAATCGACTTTACGCACACATTATTTTTTATGAGCGTAAGGACTCATGTAAAACTCCGTGCGTAAAAGAAACCATACAGTGAGCGTAAAGTAGCTCGATCTTCATAAACGACAACAGTGGTCTTTGTATAAGACAAATTCTATTGAATTCTGTGGTAAATGCCATCATTAATATCTTCATGTCAGAGTTTGCATTAAATGCGAGATTTGACAGCTTTGTCCAGCGTAAAAGAGGCTGCTCTGTCCTTGGCATAAAATTACCGGTGTAGACCCAAGCGTAAAAGATCAGTCTGCTTAGGCGTAAAGCGATTAGCCTTGTCTTGGGCGTAAAGAAATAACCCGTTCTGTTAGGCGTAAGGCAGACCACTTATGAATGAGATGACTCTTTCTTTGAAGCACTTTGTACGCTCCTACAAGACCCCCTTCAAAGTTTTCAAATATCTCCAAAATTTGAAACACTTTGAACAGAAGCGTAAAAGTTGAGATTTGATCAGCCAGCGTAAAATTTGGGATACGCAACAGTCATCCGCGTAAAAGCGGGGATATCCAACAGTCGGCATGATTTTCAAAAGAAAATTAATGTCGGTCAATACTTAACCGTCACAATAAATTTCTTTCTCGAAACTTTTGAATGTTTCTTCATCTTCCCGAGTAAGCAGTTTCCAACGAGGAATGTGAAGAGTTGATTTGGTTTGTATAAATAAGGACAAATTCTTTATTTTTGACATTCATCCTTGTTTTGTCATGGCGCCGAAGAACGAGATTACTAACAAAGAGACTTCGAGCTCCAGGCTTGATTTCGAGCGAGCGTGCAACCTTTTAAAGTGTTTCGGAGTGACTCCTGCAGTCTTTAGTCTCATTGATGGTGGTCCCCCAACTGCGTATGAAGGGCCAGGAGATGCCGAAGCGTTTCTTAATCTGATACGCCGCTCTGGGATTCACAATATGCATGAACTAGGTATCTCCCTTCGTCAGTCCAACGAAGGAGAGGGAAAATGAAATTCCATGTATTATGACTCTCTTATTGTAGGGGTCCACTCCCCCTTTTTATAAATAAAGTCTGATATTAATCTCAACTGTTCAACATTTATTTTGACTGCTTCTGTGGTTGTTAATTCCCAAGAAACAAACTAACACGTGGCGTCTGTCTTGTGGTTACGAGAGCTTTTAAATAGGATCTTCTCCCGAAATAGACTCTTCCCAACAGTTCTTCAGCCTTTATAAATAGCCGAGAATGTTTCACATATTCTCGTACTCATTCCACTGAAGATAACTTTCCATGATGTTATTCTCCAACAAATGAGGATGGCAAAGCTTTCCCGCTGTGTTCTTTTGTATGCCCAGTCATTAGACGCAGATTCAACCACCATCAGAGCCAAACCATTCGACTCAAATGGTAAATCCGATCGTAAGCAAATATCTGTCTTCGAAAAAAACAAAAAAATTGTTTGAACACAGCTATTTTACGAGCGTAAAGCCTTGCTGAAGCACTGGCGAAAAAACCTTGCTGAAGCATCGGCGTAAAAAATCTTGCTGAAGCAAATGGCGTAAAAGCCTTTGTGAAGCACCGACGTAGAAGCCTTACTGAATCAATGGCGTAAAAGCCTTGTCATATCACCGGCGTAAAAGCCTTTGTGAAGCACCGGTGTAAAAGCCTTGCTGAAGCAATGGCGTAAAAGCCTTGTCATATCACCGGCGTAAAAGCCTTTGTGAAGTGCCGACGTAAAAAGTCTTGCTGAAGCACTGGCGTAAAAAATCTTGTCATCTGTTTTTAGTTAGCGTTCAATACGCATCTGATGATACTTCTGTTTAAAACACTTCTTCTTTGTTGTTTTTTCTGCAGAAGTTTGGCTGAGCAGCTTTTCCAGAACCGGCATTGGCAATTTTGACGTTGTGAGGAGCGTTCTTCTGACATCAACATCAGGGAGCTCATGCGCTTTTGACGCGCAAATCAGACAACTCAGAACTCTTCGTGAGATAGAAGGATCTTCCTCTGTTGGTAGGAAGAGCCTTTATACACGGAGAGTTGGATGGTGGAGTCAACTCTACCCCGAGAAATCGGGTAGAAGAGTTCCTTTCACGGCAGAACTAGGAATTGTATCCCAATGCTGGATACATTCCTATCTCCTTTGAGGTGCCGCCACTAATCCACCAATTGTATTGGCAGCAACACGCCTTGGGGCTGCCATACTCTGGGGTTCTCCTCTTTTCTGAGAGAGAAGACCAGAGTTTGATTCCTACTGCTCTGGTTGCCACTGGAGCTCAGACAGTCAGGAACTGCCACCAACAACGAACCCGACAAAGAAGATCCGAAGAAGAAATAGATCTCCATTAGGTTATCGTTGTGTGTATAGAATAAAAATCTTAGATATAATAGATTTCCATTGTAAAAAAAAGTCTAAGAAATGTAATAGACTTTTATGGTGATACGAGAGTGGAAATAATAATTCTTCTATGCTCGATGATTTGTATCTATCTGGATGTAATATGGACATGATAGATAAATGAAATCTTATTTTCTGTTTTAGAGTACACAATACTATCAGAGGTAATATGGACATGACAGTGTGTGAGAACTCAAAAGAAAATTAGATTAATTTCTATGCAGAGGTCAAAATGGAAAATGATAGATAAGTAGGTAGATTTAGCATTTATCCAGAGGTTATGAAAACATGATAAATAACGAATCCCACTTTTTAATCAATTGATAGAAGATTTAAAATCCCTCTCTCAAGAGACAAGAAGTCAGCTTAACCAAACCTTGGTAGCTGGGGAATAAGAAGACAGATGTTGTGAGATGTCAAAAAGGTGGACGAATCAACGTATTTCTTGGGAACAGAAATGACGATTCAATTCCATAATTAAATGGATGAACCTGGTAACATGAACGAACGAGTCTTTTCGAAAATGAAAAGTCATTTTCAATTTCAGAGATCAGTTCATTAGTAATCCTCCTCTATAAATAGGTAAGAATTCTCTGTAATTATTTCATTCTTATTTCTACTCCTCTGTTGGAAATGTCTTCCGAGGATGTACAGCAAAAGAATGAAGTCTTCAGGAACATTGAGGACGTCATTGAGACATGCCCTGCTGAGCCAATAGTGACGGGTCCGACCGAAGTAGACAACAGTTCTTCTACACCCAAGCTACCCCAAGACACCTTTGCTTTCTTAGTAGAGCCAGAAAAAACTCCTGAAGAAGAAGCATTGAGGATGACCGTCTGTAAAAATTTTATGGGTTCAGGAAACGATGCCTTCTATGCATTGGCTGACTATGTATTCAATAAGGAAGGGAGTGGCCCTCGTCCTTAATCTTTTATCTTGAACAAAAATAATAATAAAAGAAGTTTTATTTTTGTTCTGTCTTCTCTTTTTATACATAGTATTTCTTAAGAAATTTGCCATTGATCGGCAGCATAAGTAGATCTCCATTGGGTTTTGACAACCGATAGGCACCATTTGAGAACACGGACTCAATTACATACGGGCCTTCCCATTTTGCTAGGAATTTCCCTTTGCTTTGTGAGTCATCACCATTGGTCTCCGAACAGCTAATATAAGCTCGCCAACTTTAAATACCCTCTCCTTGACTTTACGATTAAAAGTTCGAGATATACGGGCTTGATATAGCTCAATATGCTGTTGTGCTTGAAGACGTTTCTCGTCCAATCCTTCAAGTTCTTGGAGTCGTAAGCGATCATTATTTTCTGTAGTTAGCTCATTAGCAATAGCAATTCGAAGAGAAGGGATCTGGATTTCCAATGGGAGGACAGCTTCACATCCATAAACCAGTGAAAATGGTGTAAAACCAGTAGGAGACCGGACTGTTGTCCGATATGCCCATAAACATTCTCCAAGTTTCTCATTCCAATCTCTTTATTAGAAGAGACAAACTTTTTGAGAAGTTTGATGATCGTTTTGTTGAAGGTTTCAGCTAAGCCATTAGCAGCTGGATTATAAGCTGTAGAAGCCAGATTTTGAATTCGATTTTTGTCACAGAACCGATAAAATGCTTGACTGGCAAATTGTGGTCCATTGTCATGAATTATTCGTCGAGGAATCCCGAAGCGATAAATGACATGATATTTAATGAAGCTGATTACATTAGATGTTTTCACTTCAGCAAGGGGAACTGCTTCTGCCCACTTCGAAAAGTAATCGGTTATAGCTAGTATAAACCGATATCCTTTGACAGAAGGAGGGTTAATAGGACCAATGATGTCCATACCCCAAGCTTCGAAAGGCCAGGAGGCTGCTGTAGGATGTAGAAATTCAGACGGCTGATGAATAAAATTAGCATGAATCTGACATGCTTTACATCTTCTGGCATAGTCTACAACATCTGCTATCATATAGGGCCAATAATACCCCATTCTTCGAATGCGATCTTGCAACTTTGGACCCGGTTGATGAGCACCACAGACACCATCATGAGCCTCACGCAGTGTTTGTTTGGCTTCACTTTCTGAGAGACAACGCAGCAAGAGTCCGTCATATGAACGACGATATAGCATATGTAAAGACGAATCATAATAGAATCGAAACGATCGTCTCTTAATTGATGCAGCTTCTTTAGGATCTTCAGGCAAAATCCTATGAACTGCATAATCAATGAATGGAGTTCTCCAGTCTTTCTGCTGGGAACTTGCCTCTGTGACATAACTTTGTTCAATATGCAGATTACTCTTCACACAGAACAAGTCTCGGTCCAACAAAGTGATTGTATTTTGCCTTCGGATTGGGACAGCCAAGTCTGCAGCTAAACTGGCAAGAGCATCAGCCTCCACATTCTGAGAACGTGGTACAAATTCAATGAAGAATCCTTTGAATGATAGGACCAATTCGACTACCACCTGATGATAGGGGATGAGATCAGGATTTCTGACTTCATAAGTCCCTCTAACTTGATTAACGATCAATTGAGAATCTCCATAAGCCTCTAAGAATTCAATATTCAATTGTTTTGCTACTTGGAGACCAATCAATAGAGCATTATATTCTGCTATATTGTTAGAGCATGGCTCATTAAGAGAATAGGCACGTTATATGACCATTTTGTCAGGAGAAACCAAGACAATTCCTACCCCAGAGACAATATTGCCTTTAGGTCCCACTCGTGATGCACCATCAAAATATAATTGCCATATATCAATCTTCAAAGTCATGTTACAATCCACTACTTCGTCTGGAATGTCTTCATATAACTTCAAAGTTTCAGGTATAGGATGAGCAGCTAAGAAATCAGCTAACGCTTGGCCCTTCACTGATTTTTGAGGCACATAAACCATGTCATAAGGAGTGAGCAACATCGCCCAGGTAGCCAACCTGGAATTAAGAATGCTCGATTTTCTCATCAATACCCGAATGGGATTTATTCTGGAGATGACATGAATAGTCTGTCCAGTGACATAATGTCCTGTCTTTTGGCCGGCAAAAACCAAAGCTAGACATTCTTTTTCCACAGGAGTATATCTGTGTTTAGCTCCGACCATCATTCTGCTCAGATAATATATTGCTTGTTCATGACCCATATCACTTTTCTGTGCCAGAAGAGCGCCAATTGAATGATCTAAGGCTTGAACATATAGCAAAAATGGTCTTCCTATCACCGGAGGTACCAGAACAGACGGGTTTGTAAGATATTGCTTAATGTCATTGAAGGCTTTTTGACACGCTTCATCCCAGACGAAAGATACCCCTTTCTTTAATAGACGGGAGAAAGGTTGACATCTCCCAGAAAGATTGGATATGAATCTTCTGATATATGCAATGCGACCTTGGAAGCCACGAGTTCTTTCAGATTACGAGGAGGACGCATTTCAGGAATTGCTTTAACCTTATTAGGATCAACATGGATACCTTGAGAGGTAATGACAAATCCTAAAAACTTGCCACTAGAAACCCCTAAGAAAGACTTAGTAGGGTTCATTTTCAATTGATGTTGGCGCATCAATTCAAATACTGTCTTCAAGTCTTGAATGTGATCATTCTTTGACCGACTTTTAACAGCAATGTCATCTACGTAGCATTCAACTATTTTCCGTAGATGTTCTTGAATCATAGCCCGTTGATATGTGGCACCAGCATTTTAAGACCAAACGGCATAACCGTATAGCAATAAACCCCAAGGGGTGTTCGAAAAGATGTATGCTTCTCATCTTCCGGATGCATCTTGATCTGATTGTATCCTGAGAATCCGTCCATGAAAGACATGCATTCAAAACCGCATGTATTGTCTATCATGACATCAGTAATGGGAAGTGGAAATTTGTCCTTTGGACAAGCCGTATTAAGATCTCGGTAATCTATACAAACTCGGACTTTTTCGTTCTTCTTCATAACAGAAACAATATTGGCCACCCAATCTGGGTGTTGTTCTTCACGAACAAAGCCACATGTAATCAGCTTTTTGACTTCTGCTTCAATTGTATCCATCATATCTGGTCTAAAGCGTCGTTGCTGTTGTTTTACAGGCTTGACATTAGGCAAAATGTTGAGTTTATGAGTAGCAACTTTAGGATCTAGCCCTGGCATATCCTCATAACTCCATGCAAAGATGTCAATGTAATCTTTGATAAGTTTTATCAGCTCTTCCTTTTCATCTTCAGAAAGATTCTTACTGATGAATATTGGTTTGGACGTAATTCCATCTCCAACATCAATCTGGATAACCTCATCTTCTGTAGGTGGCTGTCGCCGTTCAAAACGAAGTTCCCATTGAGTATCCATCTGTTGAGCCCAAGGATCATTCTCAAATGGCTCTAGTTCATCATCACTTGAACCATATTGACTGAGAATATTTGCCCAGATTCACCATATGAGGAATGAGACATATCGAATAGAATTTCTTCCGAATCTGATGATTGCGAAGAGCTAGAAGAGAATTCTTCTTGTATATGTCATTAAACATGTGGGACGGATCATATCCCAACCCATGACGAGTCTTCTGGTAAAACGGATCACCGCATAATGGTAGTCGTCTACCCTTGCCTTGATTAAGACCTTGCATAGTCTTCAAATCATATCCCATATTCTGGATAATCTTGATAGATTGTTGACTGTATTTGTCAATTTGGATTCTTCCTTTATCTTTATCTTTCAAATCATCTGTCTGAGCAACAGGGATATTTCTAGCCAGACCAAACACAATTTGACACTTGTTTTTCTTATCAGACGGAACCACGAAATAGGATTCTTCGTGATGTCTGAAAGTTACGCAAGCTTGTGATGAAGCGGCTACAGGAAGCAGATAGGAAGAAGATGTCAAAACTTTTGAGCATAAGGTCCGACATCGACATGAGGAGGAAAAGAATTCTCCTTATGATCAATGTATAAAGTTTCTTCCGGTTCTATGTGTCTTTATATTGATGACTTTGATTATCAGAAGATAAAGTCATTCTCTCAATAAACTTGACAGCCATATACTGAACAGAAATCTTCATTGATATCAAAAAGTACAGAATGATCAATATTTACATCATTTACAATCTGATTGCTACGCTTCGGATTAATCAATAGCGGACCATCATCCGTCTTCTGTGTAGATTTGCCAAGATTGACAATCAATGGTGATTCTGGATCATTCGTACAAGAAGTACGCCCTTTGACCTTGATCATAAAGGTTGAACTTGGCTTTTAGCAGGAATATTTATTGATTCCTCAGATGAAGTTTGAGTTCTTCCTTTAACCTTGATTATCAAAGGTTGATCATTGACAGGTTGGGATTGGATTCGTCCCTTGACTATGATCTTCAAAGGTTGCTCCTCTGGCGGATCTTCATTAATAGACTGATCCTCAGATGATGATTGATCCTCAGCCATGTCTGATATCTCTTTCATGCTCTTGTTTATAAAGCCTTGAATCAGAGAAGTAGGCTTCGACATTTGAACGGATTAATATCACCAATCTAAATCTGCAGACGAATCTTCCCCAGTGGTTTGCTTTTGCCAGAGTTAAAACCGACTATCGTAGTACTAGTGTAAGTCAGCTCACTAGTAGGAATCCTCAGGGGTCTTAGCATACTCTGAAGAATTATACTAATTGAAGACCCAGGATCAATGTAAATCCTGTCAATTTCAGTGGATCCGATATATCCAGTGTAGCACAGAGGCCTATCATGCTTGTTGTGTTTCAATAGCATATCCTCTTGTGTAAAGGTGATGTTGGGAATTGCTTCCTCACACTATGACATTGCGGACATGACACTGGTATATTATCAGGAGTCTTGAGTTGAGCCAAACATGAATCTGCTTGAAGTAAAGCTTCGCTCAAAGTCTCTCTGCTTTCTCTGGAAAGGCAAAGCAGTTCAAATATAGATAGTCTAGCCGGAGTATTGGCCAACTGAGCTAGAATGTCAAATTTGTAAGGCTTCATCACCACCCCTGATTGGAAGCAGACTTCAATGGGGTATCAAAGCGTACTGCCTTCTGTTTCCCCTTTTCAACCACAGACGGTTTAGCAGGAACAGAAGAGGTTGAGTTAGTAGTGTTTCTACTACATCTTCAGCTTCTTTGGAGGATCCCTCATAGTCTTTGTGGTACTTTTCCAGATCTTATACCAGCAAAAGTTTCTTCTTCAAACTCAGGAGAAGAAAGTACCATATTACAGGATTTAGTCTTTCTTCCTTAGCTTTCTTCTTGTGAGAGTCGTTACGAGGAACTTCAGAACCCAATCTAGCTGGAATTCTGATTTTGAATCTGTAAAGGAAGACGTATTCCTTTATCATAATTCAAACCTTCTGCCTTTTGAAAGTCATAACCCATCTTCTTCATGAGATGAACAGATTGCTGACTATACAAGTGGTAGGCAGCGGACTTTAATAAGTTCTCAACAGAAGAGAGAAGCAAGACTTTCTGTAACCATAGGAGAATGAAGAATAGATGTCTCTGTAGTTACGAGAGGAGAAGGATTCGGGATACGAGGAAAAATCCCTGTCGGAGCTTTTTCATAAGCAGCAAAACTTGTTGTGCCCGGTATAAAGGAACACTATTCATGGCTAGCCACTGCTGATGAGTAAGCTTGAGCTTGGTAGGAGGAGCTAGACTTGGAGGACAAATGTTTAGTCCTTTCAGTCTATCTTCTAGAGGAAGGCCATCCCATAGATGATCCAAGTCATCAGGATCTGGAATAACATGAGAAATCATGTTGCAAGTTTTAACTTTCTTACCTTTCTTGGATTTTAAAGTTTTACCTTCATTTTCCAATTCAGGTACTAAGTCAGGATGTACCCACATGATTTCACCATTCTTCAATGTGAGTGGCAGCAATCCTGTATTTCTTTCCCTGGCAGGCGGGATATTTATGATCTTCATCGTCGTCTTCGGAATTGGGATAACTCCATCTGGGACTTGCTGTGGAGGAAAATCTCCGAACTGAAGAGAAACCATATTGGTTGTAACCGTATGGTCATCATTGGTTAAGCGATAGCGCCACCATTTATCAGCTCTTGGATCTTCTTTTCAAGACATAGCAAGCACTGGTAGGATGATTAATGTATCTATGATAGATACAATATTTGGGATTGTCAGTCAGATTCACCTCATTAGGCCTTTTTGGCTCTGGAATCTGAAGTTTGCCACTTTTACAGACATTGAAATAGTCTGGGATATCACTTTCGTCAAAAGAGTATTTCTTTTTGCTGGAAGATTCATGATTATGTGGCGTCGTTTTGTTCTTGGAAAGATTGACCAAGAGTATCTTTTCCTTTCACATTACGATGCCAGGATTATTACAGGATTACTTTTCTCTTTATCTTCTGAAGCAAAAAATCATCCCGTGTTCACGAGCAACCTTCCATTGGTCTCGGCAGAAACTGCTACTATGATAAATGAAGCCCAATCTGTGAATTGGGAACCTGTGAAGAAGCAAGGATAGTCGCAGATTCATCTTGCATGTATCAATCCGATGAATCGGCATACCAGGAGGCATCTTTAGAGTAGCTTGTCGGAAACGTTCAATGAACGTCCGAGTATCTCTTTCTCCTTTTGTTTGATTTCTCAAGGAGGACATGTTCATGTCCATACCTCCTTCATAGAAGCGGGAGAGAAACATTGCCTTGAATTCGTCAAAAGACGAAATAGAGTTATGGGAAACTATGATACCAATCGTAAGCTGAACCGTCAGGCACCCGATGAACACTCGAGTGAGAAGAGCATCATTTTTCTGCAAGCGTACAGTCATGATATCAAGTAATTGATATATTGACTGGGAGATGCTTTTCCATCGACAAAACCATAGATTGTGGCTTAAATTTTGGGGAAAGGGTACATCATTCCAATGAGGAGGATAGGGTTGCTTAATCCCTAACCTCTGGAGCTGATCTTTGTGCCTCAAAACTTTAAACTGTGTTTGAGTTCACGCACTGCTTGAATAGCTTACTGGTTTAAGGAAGCACTTTGATTGAATAGTCGTTAGATGTACCGTAACCCCCCTGGAGGGGTACATCTTCTGGAATGATGGGATCTGGAGATGCGATTTGAGAACAGCAGGCTCTGAATATTCAAAGGTATATCAACCCCTTGACTATCTTGAGTTTGTGCTGCTACTGGTACCGGAGTTATTACTGTGGTTGAGCAGTTTGCTGATTTAAAATATCTGATGCATGCTTTGCACCATGTTAAGCATGTCTTTCAATGATGCTCCAACGGCAGTGAGACGTTGTTCCGTATTAGCAGAAGACGTCTCTGGTTCTCCAACAGCGTAGGATTCATCTCTCTTGAAGATATAGGGATAGTATAGAAGTATGAATCCACACTATCAGTATCAGACTCAAAAGATTGAGTACCCCAGCTTCCGAATCAGAAGTCTGCAATTGTCTTTGTCTTCTTGATCGAGTATTCTGATATATCCTTCAAAGGAATCAAGAAGCCTGTGAACTGTTGTTGACCGGGGTTTGGGACATATTCCGTCTTGGATGTCGTCCTCTGTTAGTAAAGATGCCATGTTGACTGACACATATGACAGCTCATGTTCTTGGTCTTCAGCTTGATGTTGAGCGAGTTAAATTTAAACGATCAAAAAACTGACCGTTGAAGCCGAACAAAAACAGTTGATCACAACCTGGTGATATTCACAATGATTTTTTCTTGGGGAATATTACCGGAGATTGTTTGTTCTTACGTTTTTGCATTAGCATTCACGTAAATCAGAAAACAGATGGAGTATTTCTTATTACATTTGGGGTAGAAAAACGTTTAGTCCCTTGTGTATATAAAGAAGATTACTGGCTGCATTCGCAGAACCAAACTGTACATTTTACGCGTTTGGAGTTGTGGCATAAATCTTGAGATTTAGCACGTAGGACTCCATTTTCTTGGCGTGTAATGGTAAGTTTGGTACTTTGGTAAAGCAGTATAAGAAGGGTTGGTGTAGGACGAAGCTTTACCAACGACATTTTTACGCTGCACACGTTTAGGTACATTCACATAGATGTGCAAACCTCGTTATGAATTTTATCTACACTGTCAGACAGGAGACTTATCTTTACGTGGAGTGTAAAAATGATTATCTACCACGTCACAGACGGGAGATTTTGCTTTACGCGAGGAGCGTAATTTATTTGGGCCTACCACGTCACTGACGGAAGATGATTCTTACACTCAGAAGCATAACTTTAGAGTCTGCCCCATTACGAATGGGAGATTCATTCTTATGTACTGAGCGTAAATTTGGTTTTTACCCACTGAGCGTAAAACTTGATCTTACGCAGTGGGCGTGAAACCGATTATCTTCACCGTTACAAAACGGAAGATAAACGTTACACTTTGAGTGAAACTCTGAATTAAGGACTGCCTCGTTACGAACGGGAGCCCCTACGACAGGAGTGAGAAGAATTCCCTGTCATCAGAAGAAACAGAGAGATCAGAAACCACTTTGGATTTGGGAATCCAACTTTTCATGCTTTGCGAGACTTTTGAACATTGGAGTGGCGAGAGAACCACCCAGTCGGAGCATTCTTCATAGGCAGTGGCGAAGTGCACAACCAGAGTCTTCTTGGCGAACCGACCGAAACATCATATTGAGCAATCGCCTCCTCGTTAGAGGAGAAGGTCGTCCCAGCAGAGTCGCCATTTTGTTTACTTAATGTCACGCCCCAGAACCAGATACTGGAGAGCGGGGCAGACATAGCCTACGTAATCCAAAGTACGTTAATACTCTGAATCACGTATAAGCTGTCAAGACTGGGGGTTACTCTACAAGCCATCAGTCAATCCTATGGTTTAACAATCCGAGGTATCTCAATCACAGGCAATTATACAAGAGCAGGAGTACGACATCAAATACAAATAGTAAGACTCCCGAACCATATATACATGACTGATCATGAAGCCAGTACCACAAAACTGATGTGGCTAGAGTATTAGTCGTACATGATAAGGACTAGCTATAGTCTAGATACCATATCATGTTTATGCCCGTAGGCTACAATATCAAGGAAATACCAAAACCGAGCTAAACCGTGCTCGGGGCTAAACGTGACAAGAAGAGAATTTACATATCAGGGGAGAATGAGAAGAAACCCACTGAGGCCTCTGGTGCTCCGGCTGGTCACCGTCGAGTAGATGGTGCGGTAGATCTTCGGGCTCTTCTATTCGAACCTGGCCTGCAAAACCAGTGGGGTCAGACCCCAAATAGCAAGTACCACAAAGGAGGCCGAACTATGAACATAAAACCAGCAATCACTAGTAAACAGGCAAGCCATAAGTAGGGCGGATCGAGATTCGTGCTATCCAATGCACTTATCCCGAACATAGGAAGACAGTAAGTAATTCATTTGACTTAAAGTAAACTGGAGAAATGTTAAATAAGTAGTACTAGGCAATATTTAGAGGACAATCATTGCAACCATTATACTGGAAATTAGGAACTGGATCTGGGAAGGTGATATACGATGAGATAGCCATGGGACTATCAGATAACCAGGTTACAACCCGTAAACCAAACAAGGACCGGGGTTGTAACCCTTTGTCTGAATGGAACTTGGTTTCTCCCACCATTATCGGCAAGATAAAATAAGAAAGCATGCAGTAAAATCATGTACAAGATCAAGACAAGACTAGACAGACTGAACTCCTCCAACATTCACGGCCAAGCAATAAGTACGGCTTGATACTTTAACTAACTAGGGTTATCACAGGACTAGTTATAGCAGATGCAATGAGAATTCCAAGTCCGGTTACCGTTTGTTACTACCTGAGTGATCCAGCAAGAAAAGGAAAAGATAGCATGATATAGCAGACACACTGTAAGATACATGTGTCCTAGGTACCACACTCGACGGCAGGCTGGAAGTGCGCTCATCTCGACGGATAGCAACAAATCCCATGTATATATATAAGGCCGGGACCAAAGGGGCAACAGGTAACTGGAAATTCTCCATGAACTATTATATATTCTAGTTATTAGCCTTAGCCATTACAGTAGGACCTGACCGTGTATCAGGGGTCCCATCCATGATGCAAGACAGAGGGTTCATTTGTACAAGCACAATCGCCCACGGTGTCCAGGTCATTCATATGGTCATGTCAGGTAGCGTCGTAACAGCATTTCAAGGAGTATCATGTCAGGTTTATCATGTCAAGAGTGCACCACGCGGACCACTATCATGTCATTATCATGTCACGTTTACTGGTCAAGAGTGCGCCACGACGGGCCACTATGGGTCATGTCAGGTCATTAATCAGGAGTGCACCACTAGGGTCACTGCGTATTTAGGGACATGTGCCGGACAATATAGTACAAGCATTCAATCAGGAGACTCAAGTTATGCTGAGGTTACAGACACAAGTCATCAGTAAAGATCAAATAACAATAGAGAAATAAAGGATAACAATAATTAAATAGCTGGACAAGGCACAGGAAGGAGCCCTGCGGCTCAGGTCACTATCAAGTCATGCTAGTTCCTAGTCCATCATGTTGTACAATTGTATTTCATTGTCAATCAAATCAGGATTATCAAGTTCAGGACAAAAGGCGTAAGGATATAAAATGGGCGTAAAAATACTCAATAAATCACGTGTCTAGTTATCATACTAATAATATAAGTAATAATAATAATAATATAACAAGGCAAGGGAAGTCCATGCGGCTCAGGGAATGAATTCATGCGGCTCAGGACAGGTCAGGGTGTATGCGGCTGAAAGGAGAACTCATGCGGCTCGAGATTGCTGGATTCATACGGTCAGGAGGATAGGCGCTATGCGGTTACAAGGGATACAACGCCATGCGACTCACGGGGAAAAGGTTCTCATGCGGCTAGAACGGACTTGGGTTCATGCGGCTCGCAGAGCAAGGGCTATGCTGCAGAACCGAGTCGAATCCCATGCGGCCAGGGAATAAAGGGATCTTATGCGGCTGCGCTCAGTGAGTCTTATGCGGCTGGAAAGAAGTTCTTATGCGGCTGGGTCAAGCGAGTTCCATGCGGCTGGGAAGAAATTCTCATGCAGCTGGGTCAAGTAAAGTCTTATGCCATGCGGCTCGATCTAATCAGGGTCATGCGGCCCGGGAATCAAAAGTCCATACGGCTGGATGGATCAAATCTTCATGCAGCTGGGAGTAAGTTCCTGCAGCATAGGCCATGCAGCCAAGATGCAGTAAGCTTATGCGGCTAGGAAGGATAACTGGCCGCATAAGAGCTATGCGGCTCAGTTCATGCGGCTGTGAACTGTTCTTCTTCTCCATTCTTCCGAGAAGAAGAACCACTCAAGCCATGGCTCCCAAGCTCCATGAATCTTTCATCCAGAGTCCAAATCCGAACTTCCATAGGTCAAAATGGGCAGAATGAAATGCTCTACAACATAGAACCATCAAAACTCGGAAATAACAAGATTAAATAGATCAAAACCCATGAAAACTAAAAATAATGTAAATCTAGATCTACAAGAATCTAGCCATCAAATTGGAAAACTCCAGTTCTAACAAGCTTAGAATATAACAAGGAGAATGGAACAAACGAATTAAGATCGTCCAACATTCGGCAAGGTGTACTTGCCACAATCTAATGGCTAGGGTTCTAGTGGAAAGAAATGAATGAGGGTGAATGAGGAGGGAGAGAGAAGAGTGCTTATATAACAAGCCCAAGCAATCTCCACCATTCATTCCTCTCCACTTAATCTAAACCATACACCTCTCTCATAAAGAACCAAACTAAACTAAACCAAGTCAAAGTAAACCGAACCAAATAAAC
>JANAVB010033418.1:0-47500 GCA_029216955.1 Iris pallida
GTTTCATCGCCTATCGAATGTGCCTCTAAACATGTTAACATACAAAACAATCAGAATGGTTAGAAAGATCACAAAATAGCTAACATGTTTTATAAACTGCTTGAACAAATGGAAGCTTGGGTTTAATTAGCCACTCGCCAGTACATGTGATCGTACTGACCCTCGCTATCCACAGGTGCTGCGAATCTGGAGGAACGTGCCAACTGACCAAGACGACGTTCGTGTTTTGAAGCTTCGACCGTGCGTCGAAGACTCTCGCTACTCCACTTTTTGAAGACTCTCTGTAACAGTCCAAGAAACATGTTACGGCTTCCCTCCATTCCAGGTGGCTGGATACTTTGTTGTAAATTGAGGGATATGTATGTATGGAACGACTTTTCATCGGCGTTCATTCTGTAATGATCGAGTCATTTTGTAGCCTGCGCGGCATGATTGTAATAGAGTCTTGTAAATGATGTCTATTATCAATAAAATGTAAAGTTTTTGTGTCTCAATGTGTTGTTCAATTTTATGCACACTCTCTCTTTTATTGTGTTTCGGATAACCTTATGACTATGCCTTGTGCGATCGCAATCTTGGTTCGCTCGGCATCACGTCCGGGGGACGACTATCGATTGTACGGAATCGGGGCGTGACAGCCTCCTCTCTGACAGTCCTGACCTAAGATCTGGACTGCCAGAGAGGTGACAGTCCTTTGCGTCACAGACTTGACTTTCACCCGATAAAAAGTTAAAATTTAGTTACCAAGAGTGCTTCTGAAGCATCAATGTGTTCTTCGGACGTAGCGGGAAGAGAGTCTACTACATTTGATGACCCGGGTTCTTCCATGTTTATTTTTTCTACATTAAACACATATAATTCAACTTTTATACGTGAAATTCATGTTGAAAACTTTAAACAAATATTAATTCGATGGCTTTCCAATAAATGGGAGAAGTCAATGACACTATTACTAGAAATTATACCAACAATCTTCACAAAATGTAGGTTGGAGGAAAATTTGGGCTAGGGTTAAATTTTATGACCTAGAAATGTTGAGGAAGAGAGAAAAGAGTAGAGGGAGAGAAGAAAAGAGTAGAGGGAGGGAGAGAGAAAAAAAAGTTGTCATTTATACCTTTGCTTGGGCTAGTCCCAAGTAAAAAAAAATTGATGGCAAACTTGTAATATTTTAAAATATTTTTGGGCTAGCCCCAAATAAAAGTGGTAGTGCCCTTAGAAAAGGCTATTTATAAGGGCACATAACAATTTGATCAGGGCTAGCCAGGATTAGGGCTAGCCAATGTTTGAGGAGATTTTACTCGGGCTATCCAAATATTCCACTCAGGGGGCTGTCCAAACCCCACACCCCCAAACACCAAAAATCATTCTCATTCTAAATTTCACTCTCTCTTCACAAACCCTATTTTTCCTCTTCTTCTTTTTCTTCTTCTTCTTCTTCTTCTTCTTCCTCTCCACCATTTCCCACTCCTGAAGCTACATATTATTTTGGATCTTCTTCTCCACCATTTCCCAACTCTCTCTCCCTACGATGGCATGCAAACATTCCTCTCAATCAAGGTAAGAACCCTAATACTTAAAGTTGTCAATTTTCTCCCAAAACCTTAATAATTTAGTTCGAAAAACCAAAGTATACATTGTAATGGAATGATAGTTAAGATGACGGACAGTCGTTCTAGATGATCACGAATTTGTAATGGAATGGTAGTTTAGAAAATATCGAGTCGACTAGGACTGCCCATGTTTCTGGCAGTCCTATGTACTGTTAGGACTGCCAGAAACTGTGGCAGTTCACTTGTACAGTAAGTATAACACAGGACTGTCGTACTTTTTGGCAGTCCTTTATACATCTAGAACTGCAACAAAGTGCGACAGTCATGTGTTATACTTGCTGTACAAGTGGACTGTCACAGTTTCTGGCAGTCCTATGTACTGTTATGACTGCCTGAAACTGTGGCAGTCCACTTGTACATCAAGTATAACTCTGGACTGTCGCACTTTGTGGCTGTCCTTTATACATCTAGGACTGCCAACAAGTGCGGCAGTCATGTGTTATACTTGTTGTACAAGTGGACTGTCACAGTTTCATGCAGTCCTAACAGTATACAGGACTGCCAGAAACATGGACAGTCCTGCACTACAAAAAAATCCCCTTTTACAACGTTCAAAAAAATTGTAAACAGTTTTTTACAACGTTTAATAGAAGGTTGTCATATCCAAGGCTGTATTGCACTTCTTGTTTGCTGTTTGCTAAGTATTCTTCGATTGATATTAAATATTGGTAGTCGCGAGCCAAATCCGAAGACGAAGGATGTTGACGTCGAGCCTGAAAGAAAACGTCCTACCACATCGGAGCGGAAGGCACATGAAGCTGAGCGGTCGTGATAAACCAATAACGATAAAAGAACCGGAGGCACCCACTCAGACTACAATACGTCGAACCAAACGCGTTGCAAGTAAATCGAAGCAACAGAAGACTCGCCCTGATTCTTCCTCCTCCGATGATGATTTGCCCATTGTTCATAGAGGGGGGACGATGGTTCCGGACCTTCTCATGAGAAGGACGCTTCTGATAGAGCTGATCGGGAAGTGAGTCCAATCGGTTGGTCACTATTGAAGTCTCTGCCTAACCACATATCTTACCAAATTTGGAAGGATCTGGCAAGTTCATTACCTTAGATGTAAATTAACTTTTGAAAATAGTAGTTATTTTATATTTATATATTCTTTATCTTGTTTTATTTTCAGAAAAGCTCGCGTATCTTGCGGGTCATTAACCACGCTAAGATGTGCAGTACATGTCACGCCCCGACCCGGAATCACCCAAATCATCATCCTAGCAGGGGGCGTGATGCCGTACGAGCCTGGAGTTGCGCTCGTGCAAGGCAAGATGACAAGTTCTCAAATGGTTATCTTTAGTTTGATATTAACAACGAAAGGAAAACAGAGTATACGAAACAATTCTCTTTATTTATATTCGAAACTGAGATTACAAAGGCTTTCGATAGCCCAAAATATATGCAAGATTGGCTATAACACTCAGTTTCTCTCTTTCCCACAAAAGATTTTACCGTTCCATACATCATGCCTTCTATATCTCGGCTGCATCAATCATGTTACATGTCCGAGCGTCAATGCGATCGTACGCTTCAATACGCTTTCGCATTCCAAGCCTCAACGCGTTCAAGCGTAGCTTCGCCGCGAGCCATCCATTTCCTGTACCCTGTATGAAGCTGGTAGGTGATCAGTACGTTCGTCCTCGCATGTACTGATGCAAAGACCTTCTTTCCAACCCGACATTATAGTATTTATTTTGAATCATGCAACTTAGCTTATAATCTTGCTATGTTCTCCTTAGGGTCAATTTTATGGCATATTCGAAAGCAGTAAAGCATGTTATCATGGCTAGCATGTTATTTGAATTGAAATAGCCAAGCATGCAAGCAATCTCGTGTTTGTTTCGTGGCACGACTTTCTTACCAAGTCGATGCACTCGCCCTTGCACCGACGCAAGGTGAATACGCCCCATTCCTTTCCTGTCATATTATAGTTGCATCTCTAAGCAGGATATATGTGTGCGAGACACATACGTGCCGACACTTTCAACCCATCGTTCCTTAGCTATGTGAAGGTTGTTGGCGTATCCGCGTCGGAATGGACCAAAGGAGTTTCCTTACTTTCTTTTCTCTCCTTCTTTTCTTTCTCGAATTTGGGTAGCCCGGCGTTTCACGGGTTGGGTTGCTATCCCAAACAACCGAAACGTTACCGCTGCATACCATCATTTACGGCTTTTTCCCATCTATAAGCGAGTGCTAATCGTCTTAAGGATGTGCGTCTATCAAAGATAACATTTCCTTCTAGGTCCAACGGTTTCGGGGCGCTCCGGTACTTAACCGTTCGAGGGAACACCCGTGCACGAGTTATTATCACATTTAATCTCAAGTCCATCCTATTCGACCATGCAACGCCCTATTATTCAGGCAATCAAGCACTATTATTCAAACAACCAAACATAGTCTTGAGTCCAAGACTCAGACTTTATCATCTCGTATTCCTTCTATTTAACTTTCTATGTTCTTACATTTCATACTTCGTTTCAATGTTCGATGGCATTATGCCTCAACTCAATATTCGTCAACCGAACGACCCGAAGGTCCCGAACATCTTTCGAGGCATCATGCCACGTCTGACAGTTCCGTCACATTCATGCCACAACTGTATTCTTTCTCAACGAAGCCATCTTTTATGATCTCGTGCACATAGGCACGTTTCGACACATTTATCATCTATCCTTCGCGTCGTGCACTTGCTGCACGCGTCGAAGCCATATTTTCATGTTCTATGACTTAGTGTTCAATGTCGTAGCTTGCACGCTAGGGCGCTCGCCTATTGTCTTTCAATGTTCTAGCCTTTCTAACTCATGCATGAAGACACGGAATGACTCGTGCACGAAGGCACTCGTCGATTACAGTTATCCCATGTTCTTGCGGCTTGCGCACCGAGGCGCTCGCCCTTGCGATATCCAATGTTCTTTAGCGACTCGTGCATATGATGCACGTTTTATTTCAATTGTTCTAACTAGTGTTCGACACACACTATAATTTATCTCCCGATCGGACCACGCCCGTGGCGTCGATAGGTTAACTTAGCATATAATGATATATTTGACTTAGGTATGAAGGAGTAAAAAGAAGAGTCAATCCTCCCACCTTGAGTCGATACGCCTTGACGTTTTGTCGACCCGATGCGGCTTGATTTCCTAACTTTGTTCCACGGCCACTCTCCTGACTTAGCCATTCGAGCACTTCATGCTTCATTGAATTATACGTCCGATTTGGCTTATCGTGCCTAAGTCTCAGTCCGTCGCAAGGCGACGATTTGCTTTCGTGGACCCCTTACTGAATAAGTCAGAATGCCGACCTCTAATATTTTTGCGTCAACGATAGCCTGCACATGAAACCAACTAAAATCAATACTTGCATCGATTCGGACTTGCGCCTTGGTCGATTCGATTTCTTAGAATCTTCGAGCCGTCTCAACGCACTTATCCTTCGGGGCAATGCGGCACTTCGCATCGATTCAACTCGATGCATTCTTTGGTACAAGGCAACTTTTTGCATCAACTTAGTTCGATGCATTGCTCGGGACAACGTAACTCTCGTATCGATTCACATCGATACATTTCATCCGGTCAATGCGACTCGTTGAGTCAACGTCTCAGCGTAATGCACCGTACGGAGCGGGGCATTATAGTACATGGGATTTTAACAATTTGAAAGAAGGTGTGAAGGCCAAAATCATCCCCACTGGGTTGCAACATATTGCGAAACACTCGTATAAGATCTTGGATCATGCACTGATCTCTGCGTTTGTGGAGCGGTGGCATCCCGAAACAAACGGTTTTTATTTCTCATTCGGGGAGTTAACGATCACCCTCAACGACGTCCACCACATTTTGGGACTTAGAGTTGATGGTCGTCCAATGCTGATGAATTATTCTACGGGCGACTTTGAGATGTATGACGAGATGGTAGAATTGGTCGCCAATTCACTCGGTATTGAGGCAGAGAATTTTGTCAGTCTTCCCGAGTTTAAAAAGTTGTACAAAGTTTCTTTGAGTTTTCTGAGGAATACACGCATTGATGATGATGACGATGAGGACGATGAAGATGACGATGAGGACGACGATAACGACGATACAGTAGCCCGGGCATACATGTATTTTATCTTGGGAGCCATCTGTATTTCGGACAAGTCCGGAACCTCGATTCACGCCAAATATGTAAACAACTTTAGGAACTTAGGCACTGTGGATCAAATATCCTTTGGAAGCGGTATACTAGCTTATCTACCGCGAACTTGGGGCTGCATCTCGAGTCGGATCGAAGACTATAGCTGGTTGTCAAACTATGCTCCATGTGAGTCAATTAAATCATACTTTGTTTATAGTTTATGTAGTGCCCCATCCCGCTCAGTCAATCGGAGGAATCGGAACGCTAACGGCGTTCGAACTTAGCCTTGCAATGGCTACTCGAAGACATCGCTCGGTCGAGGCGACCGCTCGCTAGGTGGGGTAGTTTTGGTGAACTTGCCTCATCTTATCCTTCACATAATAAATCACACGTTTTTAACTTGCACAAGTAGACTTGATAATAAAACTGACGAATCCACATTGCTAAAGGGAATAATTCCGACGGGTAGAATTGAGTTAGAATATGGAAAGGTCCAATGGTCGGCTTAGAGTTGGTGCACGGCGTGCTTTAAAAATTGTAGGTCCTAAAAATCAAGTTGCACCCATCAAAGAAGTCGTAAAAATCAAATTATACATCCCTCAAGTGAACTGCCAGGAGACAGATTGCGCAACAACTCGATTGCGCAGGCTAAATTGTGCACTCATCCAAGTGCGCAAGCTGACGTAGCCTTGTCATCATTATCTGACAGAGAATCAGATCTTCTGACAACTGACAGCACGAGAACGAGGAAACTGTTCGTTTATCGTGCAGCACAGCGCTCGAGGACAGCTGTACATGCAGCGTAATTGGCCAGACTCTCTGCAGTGCGGTCCATCCCAGCGTAATTTGAAGCCAGCGCAATTCAGGTGGCGCACTCCATCAAGACAACTGACAAATGTACACGTGGCCTTCATGCCATCAATTACTCACCATGTGGCAACCGTCTGTACACGATCAAGCGCATTTCAATCAAACAATGCCACGTGTCACATACAGATGGTCCACGATCGAGTAACTGCCTGCGCGGTTCATTGCTTGCGCAATCCAAAGTCTGCGCAATCCATCCTGTGCAAGTCAGAATAACTAGAAATTAGTTATTTCCAGAACTCTATAAATAGAGTTTCAAGCCTTCATTATCACAGACATACACACATAGAGATCAGAATCATCATCAGAGATCAGGAGTTCTTGCCAAAGTGCTGCTGCAATCTTCAGAGGCTATCGTCTTCAAAGTTCACATCGTCTAAGGGATAAAGCGATCGTCATTCAGATCGGATTCCTATAGTTGTACTTTTCCAGAATTCTTGTAATCTTCTTACAAAGTTTGTGAAATAAAGATCAACTTTTGTTTTTGCAAACAAAATGGCGACTCTGCTGGGGACGACTTTCTCCTCCGACGAGGAAGTGACAACTCAATGTGACGTTACGTCTATCGGAAAGACGCAGAAGACGCTGGTTGTAAAGGTCAACCAGACGGCCTACGAGGCGATGATCAACTCCAGGACCACCCCTCGTACTGTAACAACTTCTGCCACAAGCAAAGTTTACCCAGTTTGGGTCCCCAAGACTGTTGTGCAGTCCACTGCTTCTGCTGCTCAGCCTGCTGCGCAGTCTACTTCCTCTGTTCCCAAGACTGCTGTCTTGTTGTGCAGTCTGTTGCTACTGCCCATGCGCAGTGTGCTGCTTCCCTTGCCAGTGCACAACATACTTCCTATGCTGCTTTGTCAAAATGTAAGACTCATATTTCTCTGGCGCAGTTGGCTGCAACTCTGCCTGCGCAATCCACCACTCCAGCAACCAGAGTGCAACACAAACACTCTGGCAACAAGACTCCTGCTGCGCAAGTTGCTGAGACTGTGGCCAGAAGACCTTCTGCCAGAGTTACTCATGCGTAACCTGCCAGTGCGCCAACAACTACTTTAACCCATGCGCAAACTGCGCCAGCGCAGTCTAAGAGAGACAGCCCTTTGGCTAATCTCTCCTCTTCTCACAGCAAGGGAAAAGCTCTGCTCCTCTTTTCAAGCTCCCTGTTGCTCCTGCGCAATCCACTGGTGGTAGTCTTTTGGCTATTCCTCCTCCTCCTCAGAACAAAGGAAAAGGTCCGTTGGTCTTTTCTTAAACTTCCTCGTCCCATGACTTGGAAGACAACAGAGGGAAATGCTCTTTAGCTAACCCTTCTTCACAAAACAAAGGAAAAGGCCCTTTGGTCTTTTCTCAGTCTTTCTCGGTTTTTACCGTAGAAGATCAATCTGAACGTGCCTCGGCACCAATCAGTACAAGAACTCTTTCCAATAAGGGTTCTTCTTCCCTCATTGCCAAAGGGAAGTGTACTGATCAGAGAGGTATTCTGCCTACTCCGGTAGCAGAATTTTAAGATCTCCCAACTCTCAAGATATCCCGTTCAAGACAGGGAAAATTGTTGGTGTCTCAGACAGAAACCCTGGGGGTGAGTTTGCTGATCTAAGAAATTATCTCAATCGACCAACTTCGGTGAAACGCAAACAGCCAATGCCGAAGACCAACCAGCATCAGAGGCAAACTTCCAGGATCAAAAATCCTGACACCTGTGCTAATGAAGTGAGTACGTCCCTGTATACTCAAGGGACAAAACATTTGAAGAACCGGAACCATGTTCCGAATGTTGTCTAAGAACATTTCCTTCGAACTTTTTCTCGTCCCGTTATTATTCCCGATCTCCGAGAACACCTCAAGCAAAAACGGAACAATATCTCAACACCTCCAGTGCAACCACTTGGACACCATTGTAATCACAAAGTTGTCATCAAGTGTTGTTGTCAGACAACAAGACGATCTGTCTTCGATCGTCTGAACTTTACAACCTCTGAACCTATGTCAGAAGATGAAGATGAAGTTCTGTACGCTTCTGTCAACATGACTTCCAGAGATACTGGGGTGGGAAATGCTCCAAGCACGACAAGCCTCGCAAGTCAAGCCAACGGTATTTGGATCTACTCCAAGAATCTTCTGATGGAGTATTCCAACATACCCGATCCCGAAGCCGAGATGCAATCGGTCAAAGGAATCTTCAAGATCCTTCCGGTCATCTTCCTCTTTCTCACTCAGGAGATGATTCTTTCTCCGATTATGATGCATACAGTGAAAGTTCTGAACAGACAGTGTCTTCCACTGTACCTAGATAAGTGACAGCTTATGTTGTCACTAAAGATCCCGATGCTTCTAGTTCAGATAGTCAAGAACAGCGAATAGCTGCGCTAGAAGACAAACTGAAGACCATGGCCGAAATGGTTGCAAGTATGTATTCTATCATCGTGGCCCAGCATACAGTACCACCGGCTGTACCTGCTTCAAATCCTGAAATCATAGCATCGTCGGTGCCTGTTAATGCAGGGTTGGGGGTAGCATCTCCTCAACTATCTCCTGTACAGATTCAATCTACACCCAGTCAATCAGGTGCTGGGGGTAGTGCTTACCATGCTGTTCCTCCTCCTAACACTGTGACTCAGCCTACTCCTTCTACATCAGTGGAGGATGCCAATGAAGCTGTCAAGCTCCTGCGCACTCAGTTCGAGGCCTTCAAAGAGAAGGACAACTTGCAGAGGTTGGGGATCAAGCAACCCTACCCAGTTGAATGGAAGGAAGTCCCATTTCCTCCTAAGTACAAAATCCCAACAATCTTACTGTTTGATGGCAGCACTTCTCCTAGTCAGTTCATTAACCATTTTGAGGTAATGACTGTCCAACTTCAACCAAATGACGCTCTTCTTACCAGAGTATTCGTCGGCTGTTTAGCCGACGTAGCATACGATTGGTACAGAAGCTTGTCCGATGGCTGTATCACCTCCTTCTCAGGTCTAAAACAAATCTTCTTGGAATGATTCTATGAGGGGATCAATGACATGACTATGTCAGCCCTCAATAAAATCAAACAAAGGCATAATGAAACCGCTGAGAGTTTCATTGAAAGGTTCCGTCGGGAAGCTTTGAAAATGCCTCCTGGAACTCCGACCGCTGTGACCATAGACACCTGCAAGGCAAATCTTTTGCCTATCATCAGCATGTGGACGGGGTCAACTCAGTTCCAAGATTGGCCATCCTTCATTGTCAACGCTAAAAGCTGAAGTTAGCGCAGACAAATTCAAGCAGCCAGGGGTACAAATGTCTAATCCCGACCGGGATGAACACCAGACATCGGGTGGTGGCAACCGCCAGAACAACCGCAAGGGAAAAGAAACTTTGAATATCAATTTGAAAAACAAAGAATCTCTGGCGGTCAACGTAGCTCCCCCTACGTCTACTTCTACTCCTTCAGCACCTCCACCAAGGGAACCTCGTCCAAAAGTAGAGTACTCTTTTAACGAGAATGACACCGTGAGCATCTTTGATTGCTTGATCAAAAGCAATAAGCTCCAGCTTCCAGATCCCAAGAAGCCTGATAAAGTCGGTAAGACTGATCATCCAAAGTACTGTGTTTATCACAGGTTCATTGGGCATCCCTCTCGAGCATGTTATATGCTCAAAGGCAAAATTCAAGAGCTGGTCAACGCTGGTGTTGTCACTCTGCAGCAAGATGAGAAGACTGTTACCGTAAATATGGTCTCAGTTCAATTTGGTGACTCTCCGCAGATGGTACAGCATGGTGTCATCCCTATCCCCAAAGCTACTCTTGAGATCGAGAATCTTCCTCCTCCACGAAGTGAAGGTCTCGTCCCCTTGTCTCTTGACAATGGCGAGATTATGTAGATTCATCCGGATCTTGCTTCAGAGTTCGAACTTCCCTCTTCCTCCAAGAAGAAGGACCGCTCCAAGGGGAAGACAAAGACTTGCAATATGGTATCTTTTGACCCCATAATTGACGAAGAAATCCTGTTGGGCACCAGGTCAGGAAAAGCCTATCTAAAGGATTATCCCGAAGCTCAGGAGAATCCTGCTTCTTCTTCTGAGCCCGTTCCAGTACAACCTGTTTCCACTGAGGACATCCCTTCTGCCTCCTCACTGGTTGTAGAACCCACTCCTCCCAAACCGACGGTAGCCGACAAAGGCAAACAACAAGTCCGCTTCGACAAACCTTTGAAGAAGTCATCTCCTTCCGGACTTGAGAAGCCTTACAACTTTGATATCTTGGCTAAGTTAGCCAATACACCGGCCCAGCTGTCAATCTTCGAGCTCTTGCTCCTCTCCAAAGAGACTCAGAAAACTCTGAGTGAGGCTCTCATGCAGGCAGAAACCTGTCTAGCCCTTCTAAAGAAGCCGAAAGCAGAACCAGTCTCTTGCCTCCATTGTCATAGTGTGTTGGAGTTAATTCCAAACATAACTTTTACACAGGATGACATGCTAATGGAAGACAATAGGCATGATCGTCCTCTCTACTATACAGGATATGTCGACTCGATGAAAGTCGATCGTATTTTGATAGATCCAGGATCTGCTCTCAGCATTATGCCGAAGATAATGTTAGATGCATTGAAGATCCCAGCACATAGTCTTTCCAGTACAATCACCACCATCCTTGGGTTCAATCAGGGAAGGAGTGAGCCTCTGGGCAAGATTCACCTAAAACTCCAAATAGGCAATCTTCGCACAAAGGTGACCTTCTACATTATTGACAACCATGGTTGTTCTTATAATGCTCTGTTGGGGAGACCGTTCATGAATGAACATAACATTGTTCCTTCGACTCTCCATCAATGTTTCAAATATGTCGATGATAATGGAGAGGTTCAAAAGGAAGTTGCTGATCTCTATCCTTTCAAAGGTGTCGAAGCATACTCCAACGATGCTCGTATGTACAAGGATGAATTCATGAAAGTAGTGCTGTCTCTGGACACTGAAGAAAAACAAGAAGCAGTGCCTAATGACACCCTCATCATACCTGTCAAAGGGCGTGTTTCTCGTCCTCAATCTTCCAAACCACTGGCTATTCACTTGCCAGTCCAGAAGCAACCAACCGATGATGGTCATGATCAAAGGGAGCTCACCTCTTCTGAGCCACTTGTTATTGACTTATGTCGTAACAAAGAAAAAAGGCAGCTCACCTCTTCTGAGCCACTTGTTATTGATTTATCTCATAACAAGGATAAAAGGGAGCTCACCTCCTCTGAGCCGCTTGTTATCGACCTCCGTCGTAAAAAGGCCAATCCTCCTCCACGTTCTTCTTCTCCCCTCTTGTAATCAATCTGACCAAGCCTGTTAAGGCTAAAGGTCCTGCTGTAAATACAGATGTACAAATCAATGAAAAAGCATCTACTTTCCAGTATACTGATGTCATTTATCATGCTAAGTGCTATTTGGATATGTTAGATAGCTTTCAGTCATTTACAATAGGAGTTTTACAATCTCTTCAAACAGAAGTGTTACTCGAACATCCCAATGATTCATATCGTATTGTTCCCGCTCGAAAGAAAGGCGAGAGTCCAATACCTTTTAATAAAGGACCGGAACAACAATTCAGCTATACGGATGATAGCAAAAGTAACGACACGGGGCATCTTCAACTTCGTCGTTATAGTCAACAATCAAAAGACATCATCCGAAAGATGGGTTATGACTTCAAGAGTGGCCTCAACTACGGTAAGGGTAGAAGAACTCCTATCCGTACGGCTGTGCCAAAAGCAAAGTCAGAAATGTACTATAGCAGGACCAAAAGAGGTCTCGGATATGCTTCACCTCCGGTATTATCCCCAGCAACCTCTGAATCCGATAGTGAAGAGCGCTCTAATTCTTCTGATTCCAGATCATGGAATTCTGACACAGCATCGGTCAAGTTCATCGATTGACTGTATCTTCTAACAAGGTCTCCGTCGAACTTCCAGAAGGCTATAACGAGGATGTTGAAGAAAATCTCGAAACTGATCCTTGGGCTCAACGAATGGATACCCAATGGAAACTACGATTCGAACAAAAGAACCTCCTACTGAAGATCAATTAGTTCAAATTGATGTAGGAAAGAGCGGGTCACCTCGTCCAATATTCATCAGCAAGAATCTCCCAGAAGCGGATAAGCAAGAATTAATTCTTCTTATTCAAGAATACATTGACGTCTTTGCCTGGAGCTATGAAGACATGCCAGGTCTAGATCCCAAAGTTGCTACTCACAAATTGAACATCCTGTCTAATGCAAAATCGGTCAAACAGCAACAACGTCACTTCAAGCCAGAAATGATGGACGCAATCGATGATGAAGTTAAGAAACTCATTGCTTGTGGCTTTATTCGAGAAGAGTAGCATCCTGATTGGATAGCCAATGTCGTCCCAGTTCTGAAGAAAACCGAAAAAGTTCGAGTCTGCATCGACTTTCGGGATCTTAATGAAGCATGTCCAAAAGATGAATTTCCTCTCCCTATCACGGACGTCATGATTGACAACACCTGTGGGTTCGAGCGAATATCTTTCATGGATAGATTCTCCGGATATAATCAGATTCGGATGAATCCTGAAGATGAAAAACATACTTCTTTCCGTACTCATCGCGGAGTCTACTGCTATACTGTCATGCCATTTGGTCTCAAGAACGCTGGTGCAACTTACCAACGAGCCATGAGTACCATCTTTCGAGATCATCTGTGCAAGACTGTCGAATGCTACGTCGACGATATTGCTGTCAAAAGTCGTCTAAAGGAAGATCATATCTAAGACTTGAGAACTATCTTCAACTTCATGCGCCAACATCAACTCAAAATGAATCCCACCAAGTCATTCTTGGGTGTCTCTAGTGGCAAATTTCTCGGCTTCATCATTACCTCTAAGGGTATACACGTGGATCCCGAGAAGATCAAAGCCATTCAAGAGATGTGTCCTCCACGCAACCTCAAAGAGCTACGAGGATTTTAAGGTCGACTTGCGTACATCAGGAGATTCATTTCGAATCTGTCTGGACGCTGCAGACATTTACTCAACTAATAAAGAAGGGTGTTTCTTTCGTTTGGACTGAAGAATGTCAACGAGCATTTGACGACATAAAGCGATATCTCATGAACCCACCAGTATTGGTGCCACCAATCTCTGGCATACCGTTCTTAATATATGTCCGTGCTATGGATCATTCATTGGGTGCTTTACTTGCCCAAAAGAACAAAGAAGGCCACGAACAAGCCATCTATTATCTCAGTCGTACTATGATTGGTGCTGAACACCGTTATAGTCCGGTCGAAAAAGAGTGCCTAGCTCTTATGTTTGCTGTTCAAAAGACTCGGCATTACATCATTGGCCAAACTATTCATGTCATATCCCGAGTTAATCCTCTTCGGGTACTAATGAAGAAACCCAGCACACTCAATTCTCGGCTGGCTACATGGGCCATTCTGCTAGCCCAATATGACATGGTATATGTTCCTCAAAAGTCTGTCAAAGGTCAAGTATTGGCGGATTTCTTAGCAGCTCATCCTGTTCCAGAGACATCCAAACTCTATGATGAAATTTCAGACGAGACATTGGAATCTAATACAATCTCCGAAGAATTTCCTACTTGGCGCCTATTCTTTAACGGTGCATCCAGGATTGGACCAATGGTGCCATTGTCGTAGGAGTTGGAGTTGTCCTTGTTTCTCCAGACGGGTCAGCTATTCAAAGAGCATACTCCTTAGATGAGCCTTGCTCCAACAACGTGGCAGAATACAATGCTCTACTTATTGGACTTCAGCTAGCTAAACAACTGGATGTCGAGTTCTTGAAGTCTATGGTGACTCCAAGCTGGTTGTTAACCAGATTAGAGGAACCTATGAAGTTCGCCATCAAGATCTAGTGCCTTATTATGAAGCGGCAATCAACATGGCTACATCATTCAAAGCTTTCTTCATCGAATATGTCCGATGAGCTTGTAATACTGAAGCAGACGCTTTGGCTAATCTTGCAGCAGTCTTAGCCATCCCTATCAAAATATAGCAAGTAGTGGTTATCTCTAATCGGGAATTGTTCTGCGTCAAAAACAATCGTAATATTGAGTTCAGTAATCTTACTGAAGTCAGTGTTATCAGTGAAGATTGGAGAGCTCCATTCATCGATTTCGTAGTCCATGACATACTCCCTGAAGATCCCAAGGAGGCTACGAGTATTCGTCGGCGGTCTCTGCGATTCTACTACAATCAGACCACTAAAACTCTCTACCGGCGAACTTATGACGGCCTACTCTTGCGCTGTCTTGCTGGTGATGAAGCAAAGCAAGTATTACGTGAAGCTCATGACGGTGTCTGTGGAGCACACCAACCCGGTCCTAAACTACAGGATCGCATCCGACGCATGGGTTACTACTGGCCCTCTATGGTATCTGATGCCATCGAATATGCAAGAAAATGTCGAGCTTGTCAAATCCACGCAGATTTTATTCACAACCGTCGGAATTTCTTCATCCGACTGCTGCTTCCTGGCCTTTTGAAGCTTGGGGCATGGACATCATAGGTCCCATCAATCCTCCTTTTCTAGAGGACATCAGTTCATACTGGCAATAACCGACTACTTCTCCAAGTGGGCCGAAGCTATACCATTGGCTGAAGTCAAGACCAGCAGCGTCATCAATTTCGTCAAAAACCATGTCATCTATAGATTTGGTGTACCTCGACGAATCATCCACGATAACGGACCTCAATTCATCAGCCAAAAGTTCACAAGGTTCTGTGACGATCACCGGATTGACAATGTCGCTTCGACAGCATACAATCCTACTGCTAATGGCTTAGCTGAAGCTTTCAACAAGACTATCATCAAGCTCCTCAAAAAGTTTGTGTCTACTAACAAACGAAACTAAAGTGAAAAGCTTGGGGAATGTCTTTGGGCCTACCGTACTACGGTCCGCAACCCTACAGGCTGTACACCCTTTTCTTTGGTGTACGGCTGTGAAGCAGTTCTACCCCTGGAACTTCAAATTCCTTCTTTGAGGATTGCTATCGCCAATGAACTCACTACAGAGAACAATGACCTTCTTCGACTCCAAGAATTAGAAGCGCTCGATGAGAAGCGGTTAATGGCTCAACAGCATATTGAGTTATACCAAGCCCGCATCTCAAAGACTTTCAACCGCAAAGTTAAGGTCAGAGCCTTTCAGAAAGGAGAGCTCGTTCTAACAGTCAGACGTCCTATGACTATGACTCACATGAGCAAAGGCAAGTTCGATGCAAAGTAGGAAGGGCCATATATCGTGAGCAAAGTCTTCTCAAATGGAGCCTATCAACTCACAGAGTTAGACGGTCGAGTTGCAATGATGCCTATCAATGGCAAGTTCCTCAAAAGGTATTATGTATAAATGTAAAAGATATTGCTTGTAATCATCAGACAAGTTCATAAATAAAATTCAGTTTTATTTATCTTGAATGATAGTACATAATATCAAGGAAGGTCACTATCATCCTTCTCAAAATTGGGACGCGGGCCACTACCGTCCTTATCAAAGACATGATCAGCAAAAGAGCCGAGAACACTCTTGCTGGAACCCACCAGGAACTTGCAAGCAGCCATCATCGTGGCTTCTTCTTCTTCAGTCTTCCTTGGTTTAAGAAGGAAGTCCAAGATGTCCTTTGGCGGCTTGGGCGCAGATGAACCTTCGCCCGCTGCTATCTGCTTTGGCTTGGCCGGCTCAACTGGACGTTCCTCAGTACCCGCTTCCACCTTCGAGGCGATCTCAGTCTTCTTGGATGCATCTCCAGACGACATCTTTATGTTGAAAAGTGAAAGTGACCATCCCTTCTGACTTTCTGTTCTATTTATAGACAGAGATTCATATGATAACGAAGCGACACAAATTATCTGACGGTTCACCGTTCATCACAAATTATCTGATGGTTCACCCGTTCATCACATTATCTGACGGTTCACCCGTTCATCACATTCATCCGACGGTTCACCCGTTCATCACATTCATCCGACGGTTCACCCGTTCATTCCAAATATTCGACGGTTCACCCTTTCATCACATTCATCCGACGGTTCACCCGTTCATCACATTCATCCGACGGTTCACCGTTCATCACATTCATCCGATGGTTCATTCATCACATTCATCCGACGGTTCACCCATTTATTCCAATTATCCGACGGTTCACCCGTTCATTCCAAATATCAGACGGTTCATCCGTTCATTTATTCATCTGACGGTTCATCCGTTCATTTAATTCATCTGACGGTTTATCCGTTCATCCCGACGATTCATTTCGTTCACACATTTTGACGAATTATCCATTTCGTTCATATCAGCAACTTGTCATCTTTGATTAAGTTGTCTATTGAAATAATGATATTCAATAAATTATATTTGCCATGTCCACATTACTCTGAGCAGATATAATTGAATATAATTATTTTCCAAAATCAAGAAATATATCATGTCTTGCACCTCTGAATATATTTTCTATCGCTATTATTTATATCTGAATAAGATATGCAACGAATAATAGAGCCACCAAGAAATTTTTTTATTGATTGATCAAAAATTTGAAAGACATTACAACATTATATATCACAAAAAGATTGAAGATACAAAAGTCGTTCTCATTCTGCCGGCGGAGTCATTAAGCTGGTCATTTGCTGCTTTAAAGATTGCAGCCGCTCCTCACGAGATTCCATCACCCGCTTCCTAGCTTCCGCCATCCCAGACTTATCTTCGAAAGATGGTATGGTTACTATTCTGTGAGAGATTTCTTCTTGATGAGTTGCGACATACTCATCTCTCTCCTGAGTCAGAGCATTCAGCTGTTGAACTGCAGCCTGGTGTTGTGCGGCCTCATCCTCCAGAGCAAGCTGGACAAGTCTCAGCTCTTCCTTAAGACGGGCAGATTCTGATTGCAGCTCAGCAACTTTCCTCTCTTTCTCGTCAGCAACAGATGCTACTGTTTCCACTTTGGAATTATACTCAGCAGATTTTGTAGAGAAAGTGTCCAAAAGAACTTGCAGGTCAACCTTTGCAACTGCAGCTTCTTGTGACATCTTTTCAAATTCAGCTTGTACCAAGAGCTCCATCTCTCCCCTATTCAGCTCTTTATAAATTTTAACCGATACCTCCAGCTCATCTAGTACATGTTCAAAAAAAATAGCCTGAGCTTCGTCGCCTTGATGACGGATGGCATCGATCAAATAGGAGATTGGACCTCTGACGGTGGAGAAACTAGCATCCTCTTTTGCTATCACCCTATCTACTAAGGGTTTCAAAGAATTAAAGAAAATGTTGCTGAAGGAGCTGATGATAAATTGGTTAGTAGCCAGAGCACCCGGAGTAGCAGCTACTCCCATAGACGTGGAAGCAGCAGGTGTCTGTTAAGACAGTCGTTCAGCTTCCTCCCTTTGAGTAGACAGCTCTTTAGACAGAGGAGCCATCTTAGAGCTAGCTGCTCCTCCCAGATGCTCTTCTGCAAAATCAAATGAACCTTATCATTGATTATTGTTGTCATTAGCAACTAATTGAAAAGGATTAAAAGAACAAGGGCAATCTTACCATGACTTGCCCCAGCAACAAGCCTTTCATCTGTTGGCACAGATTCCAATCTAGCAGAGGTAGCCTCAGACATTACTGCCTGGCTACTTCCGGCCTCAGAACCACCCGAAAAATGTTGGCTACCGCTAGCGATAGCCGTTACTGGCACTATATCTGTGCATACGGGAGGAACTGGAGACGATTCAAGTTCTGCATGGATAAAAATGTAGATGTCAGCTATTTGAATATATGAAAAGAAGGTAGATGAAATCATTTAATACCTTTTGGATCAGCATGAGTAGTTTCAACAGGTGCTAATTCTACATCTATATTCTTTTCCGGAGACACGTACACCTCCACATCCGCTTCAGGATTCAGTGTGTCGTCTACGGCTTTGGGAGATATATGGACATCAGTGCCCTCTTCGGGATTTAATGTATCATCAAATCTTCTGTTGATGTATCTTCATTGCTAATACTATCTTCTGGAGCTTCCTCACTAGCAGTTGCGTCGGCGGCTTGATCGACGTCATCCTGAAGACCAAAGTCGCAATCATTGAGAGCTTCAATCATTAAACGATCTTCTTCTTCACGGAGTGTTCCTGGTGTAGCAGGAAGCTTGGTAGTTTCCACCGCAAGAGAAGGAGATCGCAAAACTTCATCATCCTTCTGCTCAGCTTCATCCCTCTGCTCAGCTTCATCATCCCTCTTCTCAACCTCGTACCTCTGCTCTGGAGAAGGAGTCTCCTGTCTAGGCTCGGGGGCAGGTGTAGGGGATGACATGGTTATTCCAGATACAACACTGGCCACCACCGAGGACAAGATCTGTCTCGGAGGGGTGATCACCCTCTTTTTCTTCTGGAGGCCAGTTTCTTTCTATGAAGAGGTCTCTCTGGACTCTCCACATCTACTACATCGACCTACCTTGGAAGAGAGGTCGGTGTGATCGCTTCTTCTCTTTGGGTCGACTCGGCCAGTTGCCGAGACTGTGACCTGGTGGTGACCTTCTCTGACGGGTCTAAGATAAGTTTCTTCTTTGCAACCGGAGAAGAAGGTTCATTAATCCTTCTCTTTCTCTACTTGGTTGGAGATTTGACCACTTTCAAAGAAACTCACAGTGGTTCATTGACCTCCTCAGGGAAGTTAGCTTCCCTTGAGGCTTCCAATGGATCATCCACTAGCTCATGCTGCTCGTCATTACCTGGAGCTAGCATAACAGTTGCTCCCTTCTTCAAACGCGTCGCCGTCGCGAAGCTATCTACAAGGTTGAAGTTCTCGGCGAATGTATTCGCTGCTGTGTAAAAAAGCGAATATGTATATAACATCCGGGGGCCGTGATCATTCTTGGTCGGCATCGAGAACACTGTCCTTGTGTCTCGAGCGTTGTAATAGTCCCATGCTCTGGCACCATCAATCAGATATCCCTTTCCTTGCAGGCAAGTTATAGCATTGCCTACGTGGAACTGGTCGTAGCCAAATTGACGAGCAAAGCGGCTTGGCAGATATGGTTCCAAGAAACATTCATCTTCAAATCTATACACCAAGTGCGACGGCCTAATCGTCCTCAGCTAATCAAATGCTGCCCGACCCAACGGCTGCCTCCCAAGGTCAACTAGATTTGTCGACATATGTTCATACCCGGTTGGAGGGGCAACGCAGTAGAAATTCTACCCCTTTCCAAGGTTCAAGGCACGTATGCAATCTTTCAGACTAGTGTATATCCACTTGCTCCGGGAGAATCTTCGCAAATAGCTACCGCCGACTGCTCCCATGTCAGGGTTCATCAATGACGGATGGTGCAGAAGTAACCATCCGAACAAATAGGTGTAAGGCAACTCCAGCCGAGGGAAGTTCCCCTTCTCACCTTTCCATTTGAGCATAGATTCAACATAAAACGAAGACCTGCGTTCACTCTACAGGTCATCGCCGACAGCAGATCCATCCGGTAGCCAAAGACTAACCGGACAGCAGCAAAGAGCACGCCACGGTGGAAGCGATCTACGACGCTCGCTCCGGGTATGACGAAGCGTCGGAGCCAATATGTCAAGAAACCCGCCAGCTGGGCTTCCTTTGACATGGGCCTGTAGCCCATTCTCATAAAACTCTCAATAAAATCTCCGGTCTTGAATGGAGGGTATTGAAGCTCGTCGTCAACTTTGATGTCCATTTTCTTGTTTTCTTCCATCAATTTAATCACTTCACTGTGGCTGAGGGGTTTGAAGAAAGTCGGGTTGCACGTATCATGATCCTTGGTTTTCTTCTCGATGATGTGATTAAGGAAAAGATAGGGCAACCACTTTGATGAATAACAAGTGCCGGAAGAACCGCTCTTATAGTACATGGAGCAAATTTTGTAGTGGCACAATAGTTCTTCAAAAACGGCCACCATCTCTGCATTCTCTCGACGAAGTCGGTCTAACTCATCGTTTGTTGGAACATATTCCTCATAAGGGAAGTCTCCCATTGGTAAGCACGAGATGTATTTCATCTCATGAAGGGCTAGTCCAATTTTCCCGCAGGGTGTCATGAATGTCCCTGTCCTAAAATTATACCTCTCTGCCAAGGTCAGAAACAGATGGGGGTTGGGGAGGAATCCATATACGGTAGCGTATACCTCCTGATATAGCTCAATCTCTTTGAGCTTGTCTTCGAACTGAACCAATATCCAATTGGTTATGCAGTTCCATCTTTTGTTGTCTAGATTCACCAGACCTGTCAATCGGATGTCCTGATCCGGGTATCTGCCCTCAACCTTTGCATATTCATTAGAAAGATCGGCATCCTCACCGGCAGAAGCAAGGAAGAGTTCTCTGGAGGGATGCAGCCAGGCTTCAATCCTCTGAACAAGGTGCTATGACGCTCAGAGGAGCTATAGAACATATCCCTGTTATTTGGTCCTTTCTTTACACAAATATTTCCTGTCCTTGCTTGCTGGAGGGGGGTAATATCCCAGTCCATCCTCCTGGGATGGCTTGCATGGGCATAGCGGGATAGAGGGAGACATCTGGCAATGTTCTGGTAACAATATTATTTTCTCCTTTCTCTGGAAGAGTCTCTGCTCAACACGAGGTCTCGGCTGAGAACTCTTGTCAATAGCTTCGCCAAATAAGAACAGGGGTTTCTTATGAGTAATGGCATCGGCAGTCTGCAGAGGCTGCCCATTCATCAGACTCAATAAAGTCTCATTGTCCTGTGCTACCAAGATGGCTTGACGGAAAGATGGCAGAGCATATTAGGGAAAAAGTACATGGGACAAATCTTCTTTAAACTCTGGTTCAGCAAGGGTCCCTGCAAAGATTTCATACTCTGGGTCTTCTCTGATATTAACTGCATCAAACAGAAAGATAGAATTCAGTATATGCAAAATCAAAGGTTCTGTCCAAAAAATTAGCAAATTACGCAAGCATTAGATTGCGCTGTCTGTAAAACATCAGACTGCGCAACAACAGCTTCTAAGTGCAAACTGTCCAGTTGCGCCAACTCATCCACTTGCGCAAGCCATCAGATTGTGCTGAATAACTTGCACAAAGCATCAGTTTGCGCTGGACAACCTTGCGCAAATCAGCAGATTGCGCTGACTTTTGCCAGCACTTTCCAACCGATTGCGCAAGAAAATAGTCTTCATAAAATAAAAACTATTGGGTTTGTGCATCCAAAACCCTAAACAGGGCGGCGCAGTATAACCAAATCTCTAAAAAGAGATAGGTTTGGGGATTCAATCACGTCGAAGAACCCTAAAAGGGTTTTCGATCGAGTGACTACCTTGCAATGCTGGGTGACCAACTTCGTGTCGTAAAATGCGCGGCACAGCATGAGTCGAAGACTCGGCGGGGGCTTTGCCCTTGTCGGCGGCGGAAAGCTTCGGAGCCATTTGAAGTCGAAGGAGAAGAAGGAAGAGAGTCGGAGTAGGATCGAGAATTTTTCTCTCTTAAGCAAAGTGAAAACAAGTAAAGAATGACAGAAGGAAGAAGGAGAACTATTTATAGTTTTTCGAAAGCAACGGTCGCCTCAGATTGTGCCGAAGAAATGGGAGCTGACTCCTCCAATTGTGCAGACAAGTCATTACTTGCGCAACTTGATTTTTATATCAAAATTCAAATTATTTCGAAGCTTTGACTATTTTTAAACTTTGAAAACTTTGAAGGGGGTCTTGTAGGTCCTAAAAATCAAGTTGCACCCATCAAATAAGTCATGAAAATCAAATTATACATCCCTCAAGTGAACTGCGCAGGAGACAGATTGTGCAACAACTCGATTGTACAGGCTGAATTGTGCACTCATCCAAGTGCGCAAGCTGACGTGGCCTTGTCATCATTATCTGACAGAGAATCAGATCTTCTGACAACTGACAGCACAGAGAACGAGGAAACTGTTCGTTTATCGTGCAGCATAGCACTCGAGGACAGCTGTACATGCAGTACAATCGGCCAGACTCTCTGCAGCACGGTCCATCCCAGCGTAATTTGAAGCCAGCGCAATTCAGGTGGCGCACTCCATCAAGACAACTGACAAATGTACACGTGGCCTTCATGCCATCAATTACTCATCATATGGCAACCGTCTGTACACGATCAAGCGCATTTCAATCAAACAATGCCACGCGTCACATACAGATGGTCCACGATCGAGTAACTGCCTGCGCGGTTCATTGCTTGCGCAATCCAAAGTCTGCGTAATCCATCCTGCGCAAGTCAAAATAACTAGAAGTTAGTTATTTCCAGAACTCTATAAATAGAGTTTCAAGCCTTCATTATCACAGACATACACACATAGAGATCAGAATCATCACCAGAGATCAGGAGTTCTTGCCAAAGTGCTGCTGCAATCTTCAGAGGCTATCGTCTTCAAAGTTCACATCGTCCAAGGGATAAAGCGATCGTCATTCAGATCGGATTCCTATAGTTGTACTTTTCCAGAATTCTTGTAATCTTCTTACAAAGTTTGTGAAATAAAGATAAACTTTTATTTTTGCAAATCCCCATGCGGCTGCCCGTCCCTATGCGGTTGCCTATCCCATGCGGCTGCCCCTCCCTATGCGGTTGCCTATCCCCATGCGGCTGTCCCTCCCTATGCGGCTGCCCATCCACGTGCGGCTGCAGGTTTCATACGGCTGAGAGGACCCCCCCCATATGCGGCTCGGCCAGGACGATCCAGTTGAGACACGTGGTGCTCTTTGCTACAATTGAGACACGTGGCAGTCTTATCTTTTCTGGAATTATGGTTGCTAACAAATCCTAACAAAATTAGATTTGTTGCGATCATCATAATGGCCCAGATCAAATCAAATCAAGCAAATTGGACACGTGGCAGGTGTTTGCAAAACAAAAGTTGATCTTTATTTCACAAACTTTGTAAGAAGATTACAAAATTCTGGGAAAGTACAACTATAGGAATCCGATCTGAATGACGATCGTTTTATCCTTTGGACGATGTGAACTTTGAAGACGATAGCCTCTGAAGATTGCAGCAGCACTTTGGCAAGAACTCCTGATCTCTGGTGATGATTCTGATCTCTATGTGTGCATGTCTGTGATAATGAAGGCTTGAAACTCTATTTATAGAGTTCTAGAAATAACTAACTTCTAGTTATTCTGACTTGCGCAGGATGGATTGCGCAGACTTTGGATTGCGCAAGCAATGAACCGCGCAGGCAGTTACTCGATCGTGGACCATCTGTTTGTGACACGTGGCATTGTTTGATTGAAATGCGCTTGATCGTGTACAGACGGTTGCCACATGGTGAGTAATTGATGGCATGAAGGCCACGTGTATATTTGTCAGTTGTCTTGATGGAGTGCGCCACCTGAATTGCGCTGGCTTCAAATTACGCTGGGATGGACCGCACTGCAGAGAGTCTGGCCAATTACGCTGCATGTACAGCTGTCCTCGAGCGCTGTGCTGCATGATAAATGAACAGTTTCCTCGTTCTCCATGCTGTCAGTTGTCAGAAGATCTGATTCTCTGTCAGATAATGATGACAAGGCCACGTCAGCTTGCGCACTTGGATGAGTGCGCAATTTAGCCTGCGCAATCGAGTTGTTGCGCAATCTGTCTCCTGGCAGTTCACTTGAGGGATGTATAATTTGATTTTCACGACTTCTTTGATGGGTGCAAGTTGATTTTTAGGACCTACAATTTTTAAAGCACGCCGTGCACCAACTCTAAGCCGACCATTGGACCTTTCCATATTCTAACTCAATTCTACCCGTCGAAATTATTCCCTTTAGCAATGTAGATTCGTCAGTTTTATTATCAAGCCTACTTGTGCAAGTTAAAAACGTGTGATTTATTATATGAAGGATAAGATGAGGCAAGTTCACCAAAACTATCCCACCTGAGCGAGTGGTCGCCTCGACCGAGCGATGTCTTCGAGTAGCCATTGCAAGGCTAAGTTCGAACGCCGTTAGCGTTCCGATTCCTCCGATTGACTGAGCGTCGTTCCGGAGGGAAACACGGTATAGCCGTAGCTGGACGAACCGCTCGGGTTATTCGGGAACTTTCTTCGGGGCTAGCTACTTGCGTTGAAAGGGTCGCCGAATAACAAGGCTATAGGTCCACGATAGCTTGTGGTGTTAGTGACCAATTCATATAAATGGATCGGCACGAGCAGCAATTCACGTGTATGCCTTTGGAATGTGTCGAATTGAATGTATGTACGTTTTGAAAAAAATTTGGGCCGAAGATTTGGCATCAACGTAGGCGACGTGCTTCGGCACAAGACGTGGCGTCGAGTCTTAAGTTGTCGGCATATAAGTTGCATAAGTTGGATTTGAGTCGTCTTGAGTTTAAGTCAGGAAACGCCGCAAGGCAAAGTCGGTCGAGTGACACTTAACCCACAAGTCTTGATTGGGTCGGATGATGATTTAGTTGAAAAGGGCCGTGAGGCGGCAAGGGCCGCTAGGCGGCAATATGGTTGTCTCACTGAGTTGCGAGGCACGGCCTCAACAAGGATTTGTAGCACGGTCACACAGAAATGGAGTCTCATCGCATAGTTGCGTCTCTGATTTTAAGCCGTAAGGCAAACACGACTTGATAGGTTAACGTTGTTGAGTTACGTTATTGGTGCAAAGCACAGGATGGTCTAGAGACATAGAATAGGCCAAGGCGTCGGTCCTAAAACTGATCCTAAGGCAAGAGTAGAAAGAAAATTGATGAGAAGGGACTATGTTGCACGAAGTAAATCAAACGTGTTGGTTTCGTATGGGTGGGCAAGGAGCTCATTCCACCAGTACAGTTGAGTACTGACACCCACATAGTTTTCATGTACAGGCACAGGTAGAAGCTCGTGGCGCGGAGCTCGCTTGGATGCGTCGAGGTACGGAGTTCCTTGGCGATTCGAAGCGTGCGGCCGCATGGAGTCAAGACTTATACGGGACATAATGTATAGACGTCGCCTTCCGAAGCATCCGCTGGCTTAAGACTTATATTTGAGAGATGAGAGAGCTGAGTGACTTGTAATGTGAGAAGAGTGAGCTTGAGTGACTTGTAATCTTGGCCTTGCGCCCTTTGTAACCTTTGTTTCAATATCAATAAAAGAGTGTTTTGTAATGACTTGTGTTTTGCTCTAATTTCTGCTGCTATTATTCAATGTCTCTGCTTGGGACTTCTGTGCGACGACCCCGTCGCAACCGCTGAAATCGGCCGTTATGGAACCCGCCTTGCACGAGCGCAATCTAGGCACGTGCGGCATCACGCCTTAGCGAGGACGATCGTTCCTACGGGAGCAGGGCGTGACAGTTTAAATCAAATTAGGTCGATTAATATGTGTTCATTCTATATTTCATGTACAAGCATGGATATACGAACATTTTCCGACGCTAAAGAAGGCTACTCTTAACAAAGACTACGATGAGCAGCTACCTAGGATGTGCAAGTGGAATCCAGTTAAGATAGATAGCAGACATCCGCATACTTTAGCTTCCCTACGTGTCGTACTTGAAGATATGAACGAAAAGGAGGTGAAACAATGCTAACTTAAATTTTTATTTACTTAGAATTTCATTCTAGTGAAACAATACTAACTTCTTAAGTCTTGATTACTTATACTATGATGTAGATTATTTGGCATCTATATCGGGATATTTGAAATAGTTCTCATCCGTTGCAAGGAGTTCTACTATTTTAAGGTCTGATATCCTGTCATGAAATTGAGGAGCCTCACATGCCAGATAGAGTGCTTCGTCAGTTTGGCCACGTGCAAACTATACCGAGCACATTGAATTTGAGGACTTCTTCAAAAGGGACCAAAGCATTAACCTATGTCCCGCCGGACTACCGTTGGGGCTCTTACTTCTTTACTGAGTGGCAACGTCACGTAGTCGGTGAAACCAAACGACTTCCGGTGGTGCAGATGTGGGATTGTAGTGATGACTACATGAATTATTATGTAGAGGCCGGACATGGTATGATGTTGAATCCAGATACGCGAGGTGATGAAGTGTCGGTAGCTGCTCTTCTACCAAACAAGGCAGGCCTGCTTGATGCGCTACAAAAGATGGCAAGTAGTAATATGTCGAATTAATGTTTACCAGTATAGTAACCTGGCTAATTTTAACCCTTATTTTTCCTTCAGGCTTCCAAAGTAAGAAACTTGGGAAAAAGTCTCGTGTTGTGCAAGGGAGAGAACTACGTGGATGTTGCTAAACATCGCATCGGACTATCCATTTTTCGAAAACGAGCGACGCACTAAGATGCGTCATGAGACAAAATGATTTTGTTGTATTTGTTAGAACAATTTGTGTGTCGCTTTTGCTGTAATATGTTTTGAATACTTAATGTCGCTTTTGTTGTAATATGTTTTGAACACCATCATTTTGTTGTAAATGACAAAGTATATGACAAAGTATCATGTATGACAAAGTATCATGTATAAGTATCAAGTATCAAGTATGACAAAGTATCAAGTATCATGTATCAAGTATCATGTATGACAAAGTATCAAGTATCATGTATCACACAAAGTATCAAATATCATGTATCACAAAGATTTAACTAGGACTGCCCAGTTTCCTGGGTAGTCCTTGTTAAACTTTGTTGTGAAGTCAAATGTGATACTCTCAAATATATTTGTGATACTCAAACCGATACTCAAATATAAATGTCATACGAAAAATGATACTCAAATGTGATACTCTAAAATAAAGTTTCCAAGTAGTAATATAAACTTCCTTCTTTCTGTTTACAAAATGTGACAAAAGATATAAACTTCCTTCTTTCTGTTTACAAAATGTGACAACAGATATAAACTTCCTTCTTTCTGTTTACAAAATGTGACAAAAGATATAAAGTTCCTTCTTTCTGTTTACAAAATGTGACAAAAGTATCGGTGTAGAACCCACTATCAGTCAATCAATGCCTTGGTATAGGTTCCGCGTACTTTGTTATCTTCTTGTAGACATTGATCACATCGGTGTAGAGTGTCGTCCAAGAGATTGATTCTTTCGGAGCATATTTATACCAGATTGGATCGGGGAGAATAGGACTGTGCCCGATCAACCGTGGATGACGAAGTGATTATCATCAAGTCCAATGGCATATAGAGTGGACATAGTGTAGTCTGCCGGAGGAGCGGTCATTGGAAAGAATGTGTTGTTACTTTTCTTGGACAGAATGATAATCGGGATCTTGTACCTGTAAACGAATACAAATGCAGTATAAGTATTTAACAAACTTTTTACGTTAGTAAGAATGTGTTGGTATATTGTACCTGTTAGCGAATAGATATGCAGCAGAAGGGACATCCGTGTAATGTTCCTCTCCAGTAGTCTGATCGGCGCACGAAATGCTTGTCATCAATTCTCCAACTGTATCTGGGCTTAGTAATTTGCTGTAGAAGGGAAGACGAGACTCCAACTCCTCGTACAGCTCTGCTCTAACCTGTCTCCATCCGTCTTTAACGGAATAGCCTAGATGTCTTGCAAGAACATGGTACCCATAATGTCCATCTTTAGGCACATCTTCAATAGACCAAATGTACTCCCGTATCGCAGGATAAAATATATGAATGTACATGTCGAATGTGACACCAACTCTTGTTTTCTGTTTCTTTCATTGAATAAGAAGCTTGTCATTCCTCTTTGGACAAACGAACCTTTTCCATGCTTCTTTCAATATGCTCAAATAATGATAGCTCTCTACTAGTAGACTGGAGCTTCTTCTTCTATGTTCTTGTAAGTCTTCTTGGTGGTCTACCCTTCGGGGCAACGACAACAGATGGCTCATGCACATGACTACTTGCCGGGTGGGCAAGTTCTTGAATTTTAAGTTCAATAGACTTTCTCTCAGGTTCTAGTACAGCACACCATCTTGCATGAAGGAGTTTAACTTCTGGCAAGGAAAAGAAATCGTCGTGACTGTCCACCATAGGCACGACTGACAACTGTCTCCAACGTTGATCAATGACCACTACTGGAATAGGTCTACATTAACGTCGATATTCGTTGATCTTATGAGGACAAGGAAGGCCGAGAGAATGTCGATGTGTACAACCACATTCTTCGGTATCAAAACCAACTGAATTCTCCCGAACAATCTCATCAAATAGCAATGCCAATGCATAGTGAGACAATACATGGACTAAATCAGACAACAGCTCTTCTTTCCTATGTTCGTACTTTACAATATTCAGGCTCATCTGAAATGAAGCCTTTATCTTGTTCACCGTCGAATTGGTTATTAGATTTATCGACTGCCAAACTGACACAAAACCACCGACCGATGAATGTAGATATTTCTTCAGTATTGAGTGTGAACCTTCGGCACGGTTGGTAGTGGTCGTGCCGTAATGCTTCACCTTATTCGTCCATGCTAAGACGAAATCTTCTTTATATGGATCAACCCATGTGTCTTTGATATAAGATATACATGGCTTGTTGCTACTTTTCCACTTCTCTTTGAACTCCAACCATGCTTTGTCAAAAGCGTCTACAGTACTTGTTCGCCACACAAGGGTCCAATCGTTGTAGAATTCTGTGAAGTGGTCCATATCAAGTTTGCCGTCTACTTTTTCAAACCTGCTCTTACATTGTGCTTGAATATTTCGATTAATATGTCATGTGCATAGTAGTCTACGAGCATGAGGAAATACGATATCTATAGCATTCATCAATGCATATTCTCGATCGGTGACAAAAATAGACTGCTCTTTGTGTCCAGTATAAAGTGTCTTCAATTTGTTCAATGCCCATGTAGAGTCATCTATGGTTTCATTCTTCAATAAACAAAATGTAACTGAAAATGATTTACCCGTTGACGTGAAGCCGACAATGTGGAAAAGTGGCATCTTGAATTTGTTAGTCTTGTACGTGCAATCAGCCACCAAGACATCGGCAAAGGACCGTGGCAAATGCGTACAATCTGGATGCGCCCAAAATATAGAAGTAATTTCATTAGACGGTGGATGTCTTCTATGGTTATCCACATAGTGATTGTCAACAAGTAACTTTAAAACTTGTTGCATCGCCATTCTTCCTCTTAGGGTATTTGTCCTCGATCTCGAGAGTGCATTGTAGATTGTCCTCATCGTAGACTTGTTCTTTTCATTCTTCTGGCGCACCGCGAAATAAATTTGTTTCGGGCCAACTCCGGAGCTGGACAATTCTTCAACTAACTTCTTCTCCTCTTCGTTCAACCTTCTGGCGTAGGGATGACCAGTAAGTGTCACCGCCAGCGTATGATTGTGCATCCCATTTCTGACATCAACTGTCCACTTTCCATCATGTCTTGAGACAAGCACTATCTTGAAAGGTCAACCACACTTTCTGAACCCTACCGCCTTCTCCGGGACTTTTTTTGGGCACATTCTTCTTTCCTGCGATGAAGCTTAAATGTCCCACCTCTTTCGCATCTAAGATTAGCAGTTTTACGACACGACAGGCCTCGTAATGACCTTGAAATGATAAGAACTGTGTTTGATTGTCTTCCAACTTGTCTGCACCATTCTAATGCTTCTTCATAAGATTCAAATGCGACATCCGTTGAGAATATATTACTCAAGTCAATGGAAATAGGAGGTGGTATGCCCTACATTAAATTTCCAAAAAAATTGCCAATCACGATTACAAAAACAAATACAATATGAACAACTTCAGGACTGTCAAGAAAAATTTGCATTCCTTCAGGACCGTACAACAGGACTGCCAGACAGTCTGGCAGTCCTTCGTGTTTTATGGACTGCCAGAAAGTCTGACAGTCCTGTTGTACAGTATTTCTACACATAGACTGCCGCGTAATCTGGCAGTCCTTCGTGTTTTATGGACTGCCAGAAAGTCTGGCAGTCCTGTTGTACAGTATTTCTACACATAAACTGTCGCGTGATCTGGCAGTCCTAGTTACTTCTTGGACTGTCATGTTTTGTGGCAATCCTATTTTACACTAGTTCTACACATAGACTGTCACGTAATATGGCAGTCCTTTGTGTTTTATGAACTGCCAGAAAGTCTGGCAGTCCAGTTGTACAATATTTCTACACATAGACTGTCGCGTAATCTGGCAGTCCTAGTTACTTCTTGGACTGCCATGTTTTGTGGCAGTCCACCTTTACAGACTGTTTGTTTTGGGACTGCCACAATATGTGGTAGTCCTAGTGTCCAAGTCTTCGGGAGAACTCTATGTGTCGATTACGTATTTGGTCGGTCGGAAATTTACCGAGAGTTCTTTGGATGTTTTGTCGTGTTCTTCGGAAGATCCGGGTTGCTCCTTTGATAGACGTGATGATCCACTTTCTTCCATAATTTCTACATTGGGACAAAATATAAGATTATTTCAAAAGAACAAATTATTTAAGAAAATTTGTCGTTTAGCTGACGTAATCGTACCGAATATACTAACAATCTTCCTTGGAGAATTTTCTAGGGTTTGGAGAAATGTGGGGTTGAGAAAAAAGTTGGGACAAGAACTAGGGTTTGGAGAAAAAGGGGAGAGAGAATGGAGAGTGAGGAAGAAGACAAAAATTATAAGAGTTATCTTTTATACCTACCACTTGGATAGTCATGAGAAAATTTTTCAGTAGCAAACTTATAAATAATGAAAAACTAATACTTGGATAGTCCTGATCAAATTGTTATGTGCCCTTATAAATAGCCTTAGAAAAAGCTATATTTTAGTCAGTTAACTTGTTGAAGGATATTGTTTCCTTTGTGAGCTGGATTAGGTGCAGATGGAGATGTCAATTGGAATTGCTAACAAGAAAGGAAGAAAATGTCATGCACATTTTGTTTTTAGAAGCCAGCAGGATCAACAATTGGATATTCATTATACATTCATATATTCTATTTTATTAGGGCATTGACAGAAACATATATTCACGAGTCTGAATTAATGTGTCCTATTGTAAGACCCGGTACAACACGAATGCAAATGGCTCATATAATAATAGGATTAAATGTTTGTGAATGGTGGCATGCAGCAAGGAATTAGTTGAAACTTTAGTTTTATGTGCAGATGGAGGAGGAGGAGAAGGAGAAGAAAGAAATAGGAGGGAGGGAATAGAGTTGAAGGCCGGCCGTGTAAAGTCTCTGTCAACGTGTCCAAAATTAAGCCAAACACGAAGGGAAGGGAAGGGAAGGGAAGGGAAGGGAATGGGAGAGGAAAAGAAAGTGGAAGGGTGGCGGCAAATATATGTAAGTCTCTCTACAGATGGACTGCGTCAAATGCGCCCCCTCCATTCTCTCTCCCTCTCTCTCTCTTATGTTAGCTATGCTCATAAGGAGAGGAGAGGAGAGGAGAGGAGAGGAGTGGAGAAGAATAAAATATTTGTGACATGCAGCTGCACTAGTTAGCAATATCCATCCATCCATCCTCCCTCGACTTCTATTCTTAGTAGGAGGGGAGGAGAGGAGAGGAGAGGAGCTAACTCCAAACCATTCCTATTTTCCTTCTTTATTTCCCTCCTTCCCACCCCAACCATACCTTCATTTGCTTCCCTTCCCCTTCCCCCTTCCCCCTTCCACTTCCACAAGGAGAGGAGGAGGCCTTGGTCCCTTCCCTTTCCTTTCCCTTCCCTTCCCTTCCCTTCCCTTCCCCCACAAAAAATATATATATATAACTATAATTATATAATAATTAGATTTATTGTCCATTAAAAATTATATGGCCGGAAAGGGCTTGCCGGGCCCTCTACGGCCCCCCCTCTTCCTCATCATTACCATCATCACCTACGTCACGGCATCCTTCAGCTTCCTCTCTGCTGTCTCCTCCTCCTCATCGTCGGAGACAGACATCCTCCTCCAGTTCAAGTCCACATTGTCCTTCAACACAGGTGCAGGTGCAGGTGACAACAAGGTGCAGGACCCCCTGCGTACCTGGACTCCAGGCTCCGCCCCATGCACCGGCAACACCTCCAACTGGGGTGCAGGCGTGCTCTGCTACAAAGGCTACGTATGGGGCCTGCAGCTCGAGGGCAAGGGCCTCACCGGCACCCTCCGCCTCGAACCACTCGTCGCTCTCCGTGGCCTCCGCACCCTCAGCTTCATGCGCAACAGCCTGGCGGGGCCTATTCCCGACATTGCCAAGCTCGGGGTCCTCAAGAACATCTACCTGTCCGATAACCGGTTCAGTGGGGAGATACCCGACGACATCTTCTCCAGGATGAGGTCGCTCAAGAAGGTGTACCTGTCAAGGAACGAATTCTCCGGGAAGATCCCCTCCTCCCTGAAGGGGTTGCAGAAGCTTATCAGGGTGAGGCTGGACGGGAATCACTTCGAGGGTGTCATACCCGACCTCCGTCAGCCTGGCCTCCAGAAATTCAACGTCTCCTACAACAACTTGCAAGGGATGATTCCTGACCACTTCCGCAAGATGCCTCCGTCCTACTTCGAAGGTATGCCATTCATTCATTCATTCACATCTGATAATCTGAGATCCGATCTGATGCAATGCAAATGCAGGCAACGAGGAGCTCTGCGGTGCTCCCCTGGACGTCGAATGTGAGATCTTGTCACCGTCAGCATTGCCCACACCGAAAAGGAAGTCGTCCGGTACTCTGCTGATTGTCATCCTACTGATTTCTCTTCTAGTCTTACTAGCACTTGCGTGTGTATTTTGTGTGATCCTGCGGCGGCGACGAAGCAGAGAGGACGAGCAGGACATGGCTGATGCGGCATCCACCAAAAGCAAGGATGGCAGTTTGGCGGAGGCTGACAAACTAGAACGGGGAGCAGCCAATCATGGCGGCAACGGAGGTGCAGGTGGCGGCGGCGGCGGGGGGAGGAAGTCTGGAAAAGAAGCAGACCATTTAAAGCTGGCATTTGTTAGAGAAAGCAGCGAGAGGTTTGAGCTGCAAGATTTGCTGAGGGCCTCCGCGGAAGTGCTGGGCAGTGGAGACTTTGGTTCTTCGTACAAGGCGGCCCTGCTGAATGGGCCGTCGGTGGTGGTTAAGAGGTTCAAGGAGATGAACGGGGTCGGGAGGGAGGACTTCATGGAGCACATGAGGAGGCTCGGGAGACTCTCCCATCCCAATTTGTTGCCTCTCGTGGCCTACTACTACAGGAAGGAGGAAAAGCTGCTCATAACCGACTACATCCCTAATGGCAGCCTGGCTCACATGCTCCATGGTAACCTTAAAACTCGTATTATACACGCAGCATTTTTTTCGTATATTTCATAAACATATAATACTTGTCTACTTTTGACAGATCCAAATCAGTACATAAATTTTAAGCATGCAAGATTTTAAACATGTTCTATAAATTATTGAAAAATTTGCAAAAAAAAAAGATAATAATTCCTGACTGATTGATTACTAGCTGCTCCTCATAATATATATACGTACATGATCTGCTGCTGGCATGCATGCATGTGCAGGCTCCAGCCTTCCTGCCCTGGACTGGCCGACGCGCCTAAGGATTATAAAAGGAGTGGCCAGAGGTCTGGCTTACCTCTACGAAGAGCTTCCTGTGCTAACTCTACCCCACGGTCACCTCAAGTCCTCCAACGTACTCGTCGACGACAACTACGACCCCCTCCTGACCGACTACGCGTTGGAGCCGGTCATGAACCAGTCGCACGCCTCGCAGGTTATGGTGGCGTACAAAACCCCGGAGGTGACGCAGACGGGTCGGCCGTCCAAGAAGAGCGACGTGTGGAGCCTCGGGATCTTGATACTGGAGGTACTGACGGGGCAGTTCCCCACCACCTATCTCCAGAAAGGGAAGGGGGGGATGGATTTGGCAGCCTGGGTGAGCTCGGTCGTCAAGGAAGAGGCATTCGACAGGGAGATGAAGGTGACCACAAAGAATGGCGAGGGGGAGAGGTTGAAATTGCTGCAGATTGGATTAGGGTGCTGCGAGGTGGATGTTGCCAAGAGATTGGAACTAAAGGATGCACTCGACAAGATTGAGGAATTGAAGGACGAATTAGTCGACGACGACAACTCTTCCTGAGTGAGTACTGCATGCAATGCAATGTAGATCCACATGATCCCTCTCCCTCCCTCTCTAAATAAGTGACAAGAATTCAATTTTTCAAGGAATATTTATTTAATATTCGAGCATTTGCATACCCTTTCATTCTGGAAGTCGACTGCAATGTACGTGGGGGCCGGGTGGTACGTGGCTAGCTGCTCTGATCAGCGAAGCGAGCGAGCGAGCGAGACTTTGGGAATGTTAGGTGTGTGTGGGCTTTTGTTTTCTTCTCCCCCAATGTGATGTGGTGTGTGTGTAAACATGTAGAAATTGTCAAGAATCAGTGTGGTTGTAGGACACATAAAATCTAAATTCAAATTTCTTACTGCAAACAATACTTCCTCTTTTTACCCTTTTTTTTGTTTCCTTTCCTTTTTAATTCATTTCAGAAATGTATTGTACAAAAGTGGCAGATTTTATATTTACTGGTTTCAATATCTTACTCTATAACTGTAATCCAGAATTAGACCTCGCTCGGTCTGCACCCATTCTTATTTCCCTTTTGTTTCATTTATCTTTTCCTTGCCTCCAATTGTCTTATTTAGCTATAACATATATTCCTTTAAAATGGTTCGTTTATTTTGTATGAGTGAGAAGATTGCTTTGTTCAAAGGCCTCCATCACAATAGAAATACTGTAGAGGGAGGCTTAAGAGCACTAGTTGCATCGATCAGCTTGCACATTCTTTAATTTCCAGATAAACTATTTTGGTTTAAATTGTTAGATGGAATATTCCTTGATGTTCAGACTACTTTTTCCCAAAGGCACTAGCAATTTGAGGGCTTTAGTAGTAGGCCACAATCAAATTATCTTGAGCATGAAGTAAAGAACATTAATCCAGTGCCACGAGGCTCTTGCTTATGCAAGGATCAAGATATATTCCGCTATATTGGTGCTTTTAGTTACTTGTGCAATCATTTAGCTTCCAATTTCTATTCAAAAAATGAGCTTGTCCCTATATCTTGCCTCTTAGACTGGGAGGAGAGAAATGATTGGTTGCATGTGGTAGAAAAAATACAGAAGCAACTTGTTGGTTGGAAGGGTAATCTCTTATCAAGAGAAGGAAGATTAACTATTATGATTCACTTGTCTCGGTTGTTCTTTTATATATGTTCTCCACATTTCGTGCTCGAGATTGATTCCTTGAGAATAGCTTCTTTGGAAGGGGGTTGAAGCCGTATTTTCTTTGATTTGTCTTGTTAACTACAAATTGGTGAGTAGAAGTTAAAAAAAAGGAGAAAAATAGGGAGGAGGTTTGGACATCCTTAACTTATATCAATTTAATCAACCCCTTCTTTAAAAATGGAGATGGTCTTATATATCAAGACACATGTGTTTGTCATTAAAATCTTGGAATTTCAATTACAAACAGAACAGTGTTACAATATAGGACTTAGATGTAGTCCTAGGAGTACACTTTTGTTTTTATCTGGGTCCTGTGTCGATGGAGCGAGTGGTAATGCGTTGACTCCGTTGACGATCTAACGACGATTTTAGGTTCTCTGAAGGTCTTGGTTGCTTTGGATGCCGGAGCTTGCGGAGGGAAAGAAGACGTTGAGTGTCTCTTCCGATCCCTGTGAGTAGACGTGCGTCTCTGTAACTCTGATGATCTCGTTATGTATGTCTCTGTCTGTGTGTGTGTCCTTGATGAAGGAAGGATCCTTCTATTTATAGCTTGCAGGCTGGCTGCTCATGCGCGCATATGTCGGATGCACCTGGTCGTGGGAACGTCACGTGGCTGATGCTGGCGGGGGCGCATAGTTGATGCGCCCTGATTTGGGGATTGAATCCTTCCTGTTGCGCATGTGGTGCCGCGGGAGAGATGACACGTGGCGACTGAGAGGATTCTTCGGTTGCTGAGATCTTGGGTGGTTAGCACCCCTTCGTGGACTGAACTGAGTCGAAGGACACGTGACGTATGTCCGTGGCTCAAAGATCTCGAATTTGGTGGAGAGGGATCTGATGAACTGCGCCTGGGATCCGGCGCATGAGGAGATTTAGCTCGTAATCTTTAGGAATCACGAACCAGTCTGGACGCATGGCTTGTGAGGCGCATGTTTTAGTCACATGGCTAGGGAGGCATATGCAGCGACTTGACTTCTGTGATCAGAAGTAAGTCAAAGGCGCATGGCTTTTGAGGCGTATGCAAATCTTCGGGCGCATGGCTGCGGAGGCGCATGCGAGTGGTTGGTCAGCCACGTGGCTTGTAACCGACAAAGGCGAATGTAGAAGCATGGAATTTCAGGACCAGAAATCCTATGCGCCTAACATTACATGCGTCAGGGAGCTCAGATGAAGTACTTGGCACATCAAACAGTAAAAGCATAGACATTAAAAGAAGATTTTTATTTCATATAAAAGTCTATTACATGTCTAAAAAAGGCTTTACAAAGAAGAATTTCTACAAGAAAAAGATCCTAAGTCTACAGCTAGGCGCAGCAACCGCCATGCGCTCTCAGTCAGGCGCATCTCTTTAGCGTCTCTGTTTGGCGCATCTCTTCAACGTCTCAGTCAGGCGCATCTCTTCAGCGTCTCAGTTTGGCACATCTCTTCAACGTCTCAGTCAGGCGTATCTCTTCAGAGTCTCAGTTATGTGCATTATGAAGTCTCAGCATATGCGCTCCACTTCGACCCGATCGAGTGCTTCGACTAATGAAGCATTTATTGAGCAGAACAATGGTGGACGATCAACCCCACCCTAGCGGGAGGAAGAGCTCTCCAAAGGAAAAGGAGAGCACCACAATCGATCCGCGGCAAAAGGAGGCTTTCAACACAACCAGAATGGACAATACCCACTCTGACAGAAGAAAGAGCCTCCAAAGCCGGGAGCACCACAATTATGATCTACGGCTCTTCCAGCATAATGGAGACGAGGCTCGAGCATCCCGATCTTTGGATGCAACAGACACCTTCCGTCTGCCTCAGAAGCCCTCGACTCCGACTTTTGGATGTAACAGTCACCTTCAAGTGCATGAACGAAGACAATGTGTCGCATCTTCACCCTCGAAAGCATATCGTCAACAGAGTGTGCTCGAGAAAACAAGTTCATTCGGGAGGACGTAAAAGAACGAGAGGCAAACTCTCTCCTTGCCACTATTTATAGGCCGGGCAAATCAAACCCATGCGCCAAGTGGCGGGCTCTCCGAATCCCGTACAATGAATTTGCATTAATGGTGATGAACCTGACGCTTCGAATTCGGCCAAGTCAAAACGGCTATTTAAAGCACTCGAAGAACGTAACAGTCGGACCAATAAAGACGTGTCATGCAAACGGATGCGCCGGTCAGACCGCGCATCATACAGACGCGCCCATCATCACCAAGCGCCTCATAAGGATGCGCCCCACGCGTCCCCATGCGCCTAGTGGAACGCAGATCGACGCTCCCACTCAACAACCCATCTCCCATCAAAAAATATTAAATGCTGAAGTCTGACACGACAGCAGCCAGTCCCCGAGGACTGAACAGTTGACAGCTTTTTTTCAGAAAATGAAGCGTCGCTGACGTCAGCATCATCATTACTTTCCTCCGGCGGTTACAAGCCACGTGGCCGTCCAACCATTTTGCATGCGCCTCCACAGCCATGCGCCGAAATCTCTGCATGCGCCTCAGCCATTTTCTTTGATCCCTAAAGACAGAGGTCAAGTCACTCCTGAAGACTCGCATGCGTCTCAAAAGCCGTGCGTCCAGACGGTCCGTGACTCCTGAAAGTTGTGAGCCAAAGTCTTCTCATGCGCCCAATCCCAGGCGCATCCTATCATATCACTCTCCACCAAATCTGAGATCTTTGAGCTAGGGATACGCGCCACGTGTCCTTTGACTCAGTTCAGCCGATGAAGGGGTGCTAATTACCCAAGATCTCAGCAACTGAAAGATCCTTTCCATTGCAACGTGTCAGCTCTGCCGCAGCTCACAAATGCAACAGAAAGGGTTCAACTCCTCAATCAGAGCGCATCACCCATGCGCCTCCATCAGCAATCACCACGTGGCGTCCCCACGTACAGGCGCATCCTACATATGCGCGCATGAAGCAGCCAGCCTGCAAGTTATAACTAGAGGGATCATTTTCTTCTTACACACACACAGAGAGACATACCTACGGACAGAGACCTACATACACAGTGAGAGAGGCAGATACAGACACCCAACGTCTTCTTCCTCTCCGCAAGCTCCAGCACCCAGAGCGACTCAGACCTTCAGAGAACTGAGAACCGTCGTCAGATCGTCAACGGAGTCAACGCATTACCACTCGCTCCATCGACACAGGGACCCAGATAAGCAAAAGTGTTCTCCTATGACTACATCTAAGTCCTACATTGTAACACTGTTCTGTTTGTAATTGAAATTGTAATAAAAAGATTTTAATGGCAAACAAGCTGGTGACTCTGCTGGGGACCTCTTTCTCCTCCACCGAGAAAGCTGTGTCACAATCCGACGACGTGAAGGTGGGCTCCTCCCACAAGACGCTGGTCGTACGCCTCAATCAACAGGCGTATGAGGAGTTCGTCTCTAATGGCAGCACAAGTCCTTCGAAGCGGCTGCCAAAGCCGAAGAAGACTCGCCAAGCCTGGGTGCGCAAGGTCGAGGTCCCTGGAACCACCACTGAAGGGGATGCGCCGACGCAGTCCACCCTTCTCGCTGACGTCCTCAGCGGCCAGGATGCGTCCACCGGTGCAGCGCATCTCTCGGGAAAGCGTGGTGCTGACCACATTCTCCAGTCATCTTCTTCTCAGATAAGGAAGATGCGCCGACGGAGCAGAGGCGCATCTAACGCCCTGTACGGTAACTCACATGCGCCACAGAAGGCTTCTGTCTTTGACAGACTCACTCGCTGTCATGGCGAGGAGAATTTGGACTCTGAGTACTATGCACCCCAGCGGACTGGTACGTAGAAGTCCAAGGCGGCATGGGCCATGCGCCTCAAACGTGCTATGTCGACAGCAAACCAGAAGCATGCGCTCACAATCATGCGCGCTGCTGATGGTAAGCTGTATAAGGTCGACTCGGGTGCTTCTGTGCCAGAAACAAGCCGACCTTCAAAGTTCTTGCCTCACTTGGGCACATCTGTTGCGTTCGCAACCAAGTCGAGTAAGGCAAACTCTTGTTGTCAATATTTGGAAATATCTAGTTCCATTGAAAATCAAGTTGCTACTATGACTTGGTCTAAAGAACAAACCTCTTGTGACAATTTGCAAAGAAAGGGCCTTTCGCTTGAAATATATAGATGTGATGTGTGCCGTTGTTGTGAAGAGTCTACATTTCACATATTTATTGATTTTCATTGAACATTGTGAATCCGGTCCCATGTTTTATATTTCTGAATTTTTGGTATTTAAAATATTTTTCGTAATTCATGATTTATATATATTGTATTTCGAATTTTGTCGTATCTCTATTTTCATGTTTCCTGTATTTGGATTTTGTAACCTAGCCTTGATTTGTAATATTCTTAGATTTGATTTGTAGCCTAGAGCTAGTTTTGTAGAGTTTTCTCGATGTGTGGCGGTATAGCAGAGTTGGATACTCAAATGATATCTTGTTTTTGAATCTATTAATGACATATGCAACCTAATAAGTTTTTCAGGCTTTTTAAATCAAATAATGACGCATTATTAATAGTAGTATGTAAATAGGAGGACCATGGAGACAAATTGAAGATATATCGATCCTTAATATTGGTGTGGAGTACTAATTAACTGCATGCAGATGCAGTTGGAACTGTAAGTACTATATTAGATATAATAGACATGCATGCATGGTTTCAATTTTGGTTTGCAACAGATGTGATACGTAATTTAAGATGAATCAAAGCTGGCTTACAGGGATGGATTGAGCTTAACAGGAAAAGATGAAGAAGAAGAAGAAGAAGCAGCGAAACTTATGGAAAACCCCACAATCAATTAGTTGGCTTCTTTCTGGTATGACAAATCAAATGGAAGAGGAGGAGCTGTAGCTAGCTAGCTAGCTAGCTAGTAACCGAAGGATTAATGCGTGAGAAATAACAATAAATAGCTAGGACCGTAGGTACGTGTACAGCTGCATGTGCTCGTGTCCTGTCCTGTCCGTCTGTGATCGGAGGGGAGAAGGAAGAAGGAAGAAGAAGAGTGGATTAATGGGTCTTGGAAAGCAGGAATATTATGGTGGTGGGTATTGTAAAGTGGCGGTGGCCATCGACAAGGACAAGAACAGCCAGAATGCCTTGAAATGGGCCGTTGAGAACCTTCTCGTCAAGGGACAAACCGTCGACCTCCTCCACGTCGTCAAAAAGGGTACTCATGACCCTTCCGCCGCCATTAATCAAGCAAAGGAACTGCTCCACCCTTTCCGATGCTATTGTACCCGCAAAAATGTGAGTACTCATGACTACTGAGTATGTACGTACGTAGCACTGCCAATGCCAATAATATATATATCGATCTCTCTCTCTCCAAATTTCAAATTTTAATTAATAGTTGAGTATATGCATGCATGCATTGCAGGTGCAATGCAATGATGTCATCCTTGAAGACGTCGACGTAGCAAAGGCAATTATCGATTTCACCTGTCAGAACTCGATTGAGAAGCTGGTGGTCGGTGCACCAAAATCTGGACTTCTGAGGCTGAGGATGACAGCTGATATTTCTACTACCGTTTCCAAGGGCGCACCGGATTTCTGCAACGTCTACGTCGTCAACAAAGGGAAGCTCGCGTCACTGCGCAATGCAGTAAGGGCAGCACCGCCTACTCCTCGAGGAGGAGCTAGGAGCACCCAGGCCGCCTCCTTATTCCAGACCCAAAACAGTATGAAGCTCGTCGACGTCGACCACCAATATTTAACTGTTGCAGCTGCTGCTGCTGCATCTCCAACAAGAGGAGGAGGAGGAGCTGCTGAAGGTACTACTCATCATGATGCCTTCCCGTCTGCCTCTGGTGCAGGTGGCGATTGGACCCCGACCAAGTAAGCAAGCACGTTCGATCGCAATTATTTATTTAATTATTGACTAACCACGTACTACGTACAGCAAATTAATCCAACTACCTAGCTAGCTGTAATATATAATATAATATAATATATTATATAATATAGGTCTCCATTTAGCAGCAGAGCTCGGGGGCAAACCACAACCAAGTATCTGCAGCAGCAGCAGGAGCAGGGAGCTGACTTGTCATCAACATCAGACACCAACGATTCATTTTTCACCTCTGGTAGGCCGAGCATCGACCGCCTTTTCCCTCGTGGTGGAAGCTCCTCAAACCCAGTACAAGACCACCTCTCTCTGTCCGAGCCCGACATCTCCTTTGTGAGCTCCGGCAGGCCAAGCTTCGACTACGGCGCAGCGTCCCCCGGCATCCCACCAATGAGGCGATCCAATGCGGAAATTAAGTGTCTTGATGATGATGATCATCATCATCATTCTCCCGTCGACAAATATTCGCGCAATGCCTATTCCGCTCAAGATCAGCAGGCCGGGTCGTCCTTCCGGTATGATCAGCAGGTGCAGGAGGATCGTGACTGGGAGTCAGAGATGGCGAGGCTGAGACAAGAACTAAAGCAGACCATGGACATGTACAGCAATGCCTGCAAAGAAGCACTTACCGCGAAACAAAAGGCGACGGAGCTTCACCAGTGGAAGATACAGGAAGAGCAGAAGCTGGAGGAGGCTCGGCTCGCGGAGGAGGCGGCACGGGCCATGGTGGAGAAGGAGAAAGCAAAGGCGAAAGCAGCACTGGAGGCAGCCGAAGCGTCGAAAAGGATAGCAGAGCTAGAAGCACGGAAGAGACGGAATGCGGAGAGGAAGGCTGCCAGGGAGGCAGAGGAGAAGGAGAAAGCGGTGGATGCTCTGAGCGTAGGATCAGGAGGACTTGGGTACGGGTGCAGGAAGTACTCGTTAGAAGAGATTGAAGCAGCAACGTCCAACTTTGCGGAGGAGCTGAAGATCGGCGAAGGCGGGTACGGGCCGGTGTACAAGTGCCGTCTAGACCACACCCCGGTCGCCATCAAGATCCTTCGTGCGGGTTCGGATGCTGCTCAGGGGAGAGCACAGTTCCAGCAGGAGGTCGAGATACTCAGCTGCATCCGCCACCCGAACATGGTGCTCCTCCTAGGGGCATGCCCTGAGATGGGATGCCTCGTCTACGAGTACATGGCCAACGGGAGCCTAGAAGATCTTCTCTTCCCCAGGACTCGGACCACGGCGCCAGCTCTCCCTTGGCAGCACAGGTTCCGCATCGCCGCCGAGATCGGTACAGCTCTCCTCTTCCTCCACCAGACCAAGCCCGACGCACTTGTACACCGGGATCTCAAGCCGGCGAACATACTCATCGACGGCAACTACGTCAGCAAGATCAGCGACGTGGGCCTCGCCCGCCTCGTCCCCCCCTCGGTGGCGAATGCCGTCACCCAGTACCGCATGACCTCCACGGCCGGGACCTTCTGCTACATCGACCCTGAGTACCAGCAGACGGGGATGCTGGGCATCAAGTCTGACATCTACTCCCTCGGCATCCTGCTGCTGCAGCTCATCACCGCCAAGCCGCCCATGGGCCTCACGCACCACGTCGAGCGAGCCATCGAGAAGGGGACATTCCAGCAGGACATGCTGGACCCGGCGGTCACCGACTGGCCCTTCGAAGACGCCTTGACTCTGGCTAAACTCGCACTCAAGTGTTCGGAGCTCAGGAGAAAAGACCGGCCCGATCTAAGCACTGTCATACTGCCAGAGCTCAATAGGCTCAGAGATATTGCAAAAGCCAGTATGCAATATTGCACCACTACTGCGGGGACCTCCTCACCTATGCTGCCGCATAGCCACCAAGTACTCTCTATGCAGGTACGTATAAGTACAATCAATTATTAGAAGGAAAATACTTTATATAACTCCAAAAACTTCTATCCCTCCATATTCCTCGACCACGTAGTAGTCCTCTCATATTCGCTCATGTCTTCCTCTACAATTTTTAATTAATTTTGTGCACGTGTATGTAGGGTCTTTTGAGTGGTCCTCTGCAAGAGCAATCTGGATATGCTGAAAGCCGAGCGAGCATGTCGTCGTCTTCGTCGTCGTCGATGACTACAAGAATATTATAATAATTGGAGAGCTGTGAACAGATGCATGACTAAAGTCGATCGTCGTCACTGGATATATACCACATATATATATATATATATATATATATATATATATATATATATATATATATATATATATATATATATATATAAAATGATTTCAACATAACAAAGTGGATACATAATAAACTAGTGTCTTGGCACACACGTTTCGTGTAAAACACATTATTTTTAATTTTATTATAATTGTATAATTGTACGTGTCAAATGTATTGCATGTGCAACGTATTATTTTTAATTTTATTACAATTGTATAATTGTACGTACCAAACACGTTACATGTGAAACATATTATTTTTGTATCTTCATTACAATTGTATGAATGGGTTAGGCAAATCTTAGAAGGCATGGAAGCTCAAAAATTCTCTCCATCGTTAATATAATTTTTTTAATTTAAATCATTACTTATTCAATAGTTTTTTTAAAATTTAAAATCCAATTCGTAAGCTAACTATAGTCAATTAATTGATACTCTTATCAACTTAGGGCCCGTTTGGTTTGAAGAATTGGACAACGTAATGTAATTGGCATTACGTTGTCAATCTAATTCGGATGTTTGGTTGGACAAAAAAATTAGATGTAATGTAATCGCGATTACAAGTTTGATTACATTACATCAGTTTCTTCTAAACTCAATTACATCATAAAACCTATGTAATCGCAATTACGTTACAACTTAAGCGGAAGGTTGGTATGCTATAATTTGGTCTTTCTGTTCGTTTTTGGTATTTTGTTTTTGTTTTTGTTTGTTTTTTGTCGGTTTGGTTGTTTTTGTTCGTTTTTGGTCGGTTTTTGTTGTTTTTATCCGTTTTTTGTCATTTTTGTTCGTTTTTGTTTGCTTTTTGTCGTTTTTGTTCGTTTTTGTTCGTTTTTTGTCGTTTTTGTCGTTTTTGTTCGTTTTTTGTCATTTTTGTTCGTTTTTTTGTTGTTTTTGTTTGGTTTTTGTCGTTTTTGTCGTTTTTTTTTTGTTGTTTTGTCCGTTTTTTTGTCGTTTTTGTTCGTTTTTTGTCATTTTTGTTCGTTTTTTTTTTGTCATTTTTTTTTTGTTTTTGTTTGCTTTTTGTCGTTTTTGGTCGTTTTTTCGTTTTTGTTCGTTTTTTGTCATTTTTATTAGTTTTTGTCCTTTTTTTGTTGTTTTTGTCTGTTTTTTGTCGTTTTTGTTCGTTTTTTGTCATTTTTGTTCGTTTTTTGTCATTTTTTGTTGTTTTTGTTTGCTTTTTGTCGTTTTTGGTCGTTTTTTCGTTTTTGTTCGTTTTTTGTCATTTTATTAGTTTTTGTCCTTCTTTGTTGTTTTTGTCCTTTTTTGTCGTTTTGTCCTTTTTTGTCGTTTTTGTTCGTTTTTTGTTGTTTTTGTTGTTTTTTTTTGTCGTTTTGTCCTTTTTTTTTTGTTGTTTTTGTCCGTTTTTTTGTCGTTTTTGTTCGTTTTTTTGTCATTTTTGTTCGTTTTTCGTTGTCTTTGTTTGCTTTTGTCATTTTTGTCCTTTTTTTTGTTGTTTTGTCCGTTTTTTGTCTTTTTTGTTCGTTTTTGTTGTTTTTTTTTTTTTGTCGTTTTTGTCCTTTTTTTTGTTGTTTTTGCCCTTTTTTGTCGTTTTTTTTCGTTTTTGTCTCTATTTTTAAGTTTTTGGTTGTTTTTTTTTGTCGTTTTTGATTATTTTTTATCATTTTTTATCATTTTTGTTTATTTTTTGTCGTTCGTTTTTTGTCATTTTTGTTCATTTTTTGTTGTTTGTGTTTTTTTTGTCGTTTTTGTCCTCTTTTGTTGTTTTTGCCCTTTTTTGTCGTTTTTATTCATTTTTTGCCTTTTTTTTAGTTTTTGTTTATTTTTGGTCATTTTTGGTCATTTTTGTTTATTTTTGTCGTTTTTGCTTGTTTTGGGCCCTTTTTTCGATTTTTTTGTCGTTTTTGCACATTCTTGGCTATTTTTTTGTCGCTTTTGCACTTTTTAAATCTTTTTTGTCGATTTTGTGTTTGTTTTTTTGTCATTTTTGTTCGTTTTTGTTTATTTTTTTGTCGTTTTTGCTCGTTTTGGGCCGGATTTTTTTTTTGTCGTTTTTGCACTTTTAAATCTTTTTTGTCGATTTTGTACATTTTTTGTCGGTTATGTACTTTTTTATTGGTTTTGCTTTATTTGCACGTCTTTTGCCTTTTTACACGCTTTTTTTTTTATCGTTTTTGGTCATTTTTTTACGTTTTTTTATCGTTTTTGCACATTTTTTGCCATTTCTGCATGTTATTTATCGATTTTTGTCGATCTTGTACGTTTTTGACCATTTTCACATTTTTATTGTCTACTATCGTTTGCGGTCGATTTTACACGTTTTTTGTCGCTTTTTTTTTTTATCCTTTTTTGCTTTTTTTGGGGTCCTTTTTCACTTTTTTTGTCATTTTTGATTTTTTGTCCTTTTTCTATTTTTATTGCTTTTTTCGTTTTTGGTTTTTTTTTTTCCCGTTTTGTTCGTTTGTCATTTTTGGTATTTTTTTATTTTTTTGTCCTTTTTTTTCGTTTTTGGTCTTTTTTTTAGCAGAAAACAAACCATTTTCCCCCTTTTTTATTATTTATTTATTTTTTTCTTTTTCTTTTTTTTCTTTTTTCTTTTTTTCTTTTTTCTTTGTTAATTTTTTAATTTTTTGATTTTTTAATTTTTGGAATTTTTTATTGATCAACTTTTTTAATTTTATGTTGTATTTTAAAAAAATATTAAATTAAAAATTCAATTACATTACATAGTAAACCAAACACATGAATGCAATTAACATTACATTACATGGTTTGATTACATGTTTCAACCAAACATAGTAATGTAATTGTAATTCCATTACATTACAAACTCAATTACATTACAAATCTAATTTCATTACAATTACGATTACATTACAATGAACCAAACGCAACCTTAGTTTATTCATTATTTAAATTAGGTTTTAAACTAAAAGTAATATATATATTTTTTTTCTTTCATATGGAAGTTCAAAAATGTTATTTTATCATTAGTATAATTTATTTATTTTATCTTTTTATATAATCTAAGAAACATTAGATTTAAATTTTATCTTATCATTATATTTAAGTAATATAATTTGAGTTTAAAAATCTTATATTATCATTAATTAAATAATCTAAGTTGATAAGAGAGTAGCAATTAGTTAAATAATCTAACAATAATTTAAATTAGAAAGAGGGAATAAGATAATGCTGAGAGGTTAATTATTTTAACCCATTAATGCTAATATTGTATTGAGTTAAAAAAAAAAACCAAAAACCAAATAGTAAATTAATAAGTTAAACTTATGCCCATTAATGTTAATATTGTATTTATTTTCAAAAAACCAAAAAACAATCATGTAAATTTAATAAGTTAAACTTATGTTTGTGTAATGGTAATAAATTCCATGATAGTTCGGTCATTAATACATGTCACGTCCCGGTCCCGTAAGATCGATCGTCCTCGCTTAGGCGTGATGCCGTACGAGCCTATGTTGCGCTCGTGCAAGGCGGGTTACATAACGGCTGATTACAGCGGCTTGCGACGGATCGTCGCACAGAAGTCCAAAACAGAAATATTGAATGAAAAAGGCAACACAAGCATTGAACAAAATCATAGTCTTTATTGATATAGAAAATCTAAGATTACAAAGGCGCGTAACCAAGATTACATTCACTCAAGCTCACTTTTTACTCTAATTACAAATCACTCAGCTCTCTCTCATCTCTCAATACAAATTGACGAGCCAGCGGATGCTTCAGCTAGGCGATGTCCATACATTATGTCCCGTATAAATCCAGACTTCATGCGGCCGCACGCCTCGAAATGCCAAGGAACTCCGTACCTCGACGCATCCAAGCGAGCTCCGCGCCAACGAGCTTCTACATGTGCCTGCACATAAACACTA